>MJUU01010034.1:40694-54369 GCA_002080025.1 Modiolus philippinarum | reverse complement strand
TTCTATAGATAATTAAATATAGATTACTATATAACTGGCGGGGCAGCTGATGATCGGAAGCCAAAATAAAATCCGTGAAATATGCATGTGCTAAATATATAAGTACACTAATTAAGCAGACAAAATCAATGGACCTTACAGTCTGACCAATTTATCGGTACTATTTTTACACATAATATATAGCGTAACAGCCAGTCAAAAATCATACTGATCTATTTCAAGGACACATAAATACATGTGATTCTATCTTAAAATTTTGTGATATTTTAATTGTGGCGCGGGTTCTGTTTTTTAATAAAATCATTAAATTGGTGAAGGCATTCTTGAGTTATCGTATAACATAGAAAACACAGACGGACAGACAGATGGACGGACAGGCTGATAACTATAGGGTGCCACCATTTCATGGCAGGTCCCAAATGAATCAATTTGCATAAAAAAATATGGTATCTAATCTACAACTAAGATTGCATTAAGTATAAATATTATTAAGAAGTTTAAATTTATAGATATACAATAAAATGATATGGAATAAATGTCTCTAGTACAAATACATATATAATGTGCAATACGGGACTTTTGAGTCCTGTTCATTCCGGCAACAGATCTGTTGTTATACGTAAAAAATCAATACATCAATACATTGAGAGGGAATCACTAATTAGTGAACACTGTTGAGCTAAGGGTGATTTCTATCTTATCGATTTGTAGCGCTCCATGTTAATTTTTTTTTCATCAATTAAAATTTAGTTAAAAAATTGACATATAGGGAAAATTAAAAATGAACCTCAATTTCATAAATAGCTTGTTTTATATGTGGTATAAATTAATTTCAATAGTTTTAGAAATCCAGTTTTTCTTCTAACTGGTATCCGAAGCTATCGTTTCAGCCTTCAATTACACGAGAGTTCCTATGTCGAAAGTCCCATATTCAAACAACTTAAAAGTTTACCATGTACTTACAGTTTCTTTCTTCTTCTCCTCTCAGATCTTTAATCTTTTCCCTGCATTTTTGAAGCATATTGGTAAGCTTTCTATTCCTTAGAAGCTTTTGCATTGCCTGCCTATATCTTCTAATGCTGGTCTTAAATATGTTAGATATACTTGAATCTGCAACACTGGATCCCAATCTCCAAAACTCTTTCATTAACTGAAAATAGCAGAATAAAACCATAATGAAATAAATTGCACTGCTTGTTTATGACTGTATTCCTCATATTGAGGGTCCAGGGCTGGTATAAAATGAAAAGGGGGTGCTTAGTATGTCACACAAACCATGCTGAAAAAGAAAAGTACTAATTAAGAAAATTATTGATCTGAACAAAGTTAACCTGCTTTCATTATTTGCTAACATTGGCATACGGAAAAAAAAGTTTTTAAAAGTTGATACTTTTGATCACTAATCAAATAAATCTATTGTTCTTGGGGTTCCAATTTTCATGGATTTCGTGGTAAACTTAAATCATGACGTTAAGTACCTAACGAAATGTCTTTTTTTGCATGGAGTTTAATGCATTGAATTTGAAACCAAGAATTTAAGTGCCCATGAAATAGTGATATTTATAAAAACCACGAAAAATTGATGTCCACGAATAAAAGTACTTCCTCAGATCAGTAGTTAAAAAAGTATTCCTGTAAACAGCACATGTAATTATATCTCAGTTGTATTCAACCAACCTCTTTGAAGGAACTAAGCCATGGATATTCCTTCAAAACTTCCCTTATGCTCTTCTGTTCTGTCACGATTTGTATTCTCCTGTCTGCATAGGTAAGACCCATTCGTCTGTCCACTCCTTCAGGATCATCATTCTCCTTTTTTGCAAACTGCCTTTGCAGCCAAGTCTTGTGGTTTTTAGTTGTGTTTTCATCTTCTGTCTTTGGAGGATCTGGTAGGTAATTTGCAAGCCCCCGGGTCCTTGAGGAATTTGATACACCTGCTTGCACAGGTTCAGGATTCTTTTTTTTAGTTTTTTGCTTTGGACCTCTGGCAGATCCCGATCTTTCCTCACTCGTGAATTTTGGAATTTTACTTTAATCCTGTCTTTCCAAAGCTCCTGAAAAAATGCATAACTATCAAGTATGCTAAAATACAACTCACTATTATCTGTTAATATTCAAGAACAGTTCCAAGTAAAACAAGAGCTGTTGCCAAATGGCAGCCAAATATACCCCCGCTCATTGAATCGAACCCTGAATCAATATTGTTTTCTTGAAGTATTTTACTGATATTAGCACTGACTTCAGCTTGGTGTAAACAAATTAAGTTACTTATTTCATCAACAACTAATGAAACTGAATTAGACGGAAGCTTACATTGTTCTCTTAGCTTCAACAAAAACAAAGCAAGCTGTTTTGAAAAATCAATCTTGTTTAAAATGTTTGTATCACTTTCATTACACATTAGTCATGTTAGCAACATTTTCATTTGGATCATTATCTTCATTTTCAGTCACTTCTTGCAAGAAATTAAAACTATTCGGATCATTTTGTGACTTTCTCAACTGTGAAAGATGTTCCGAGTAAAATGTTGGATGTTTCCTCAGAATATGTTTTGTGAGAGATGGAACCAAACTATACCTTTTTTTGGCAACCATCTACATTACATGTAATTGAAAAGCCTATCTGATGGCTATGAATGAAACGATATTGAAAAAGCAGATCTCTGTAATGCCTTGTAACAAGGTGACACTTTGAACATGAAAACATTGTCCTAATAGATTTTTACACAAAAAATATAGCAAGAAACATCTGTGCAAGTATTTATGTTATTTCCATCTTCATTCCTTTGCTAAGTAAAATTGAATAAAAAAAAATTTCAGACCATTTTCTCCCAAAAAATATCAACTGACAAGGTTAATCTTATGAATTTACTGAGGTTTTCTGTAAAGTTGCTTGTAATGATTTTCATATGGAGATCATGTTAAAGCAATCATGTTTTAAGTGTAACAAGCACAATCTAGACAAAAAGTTGTGATGTGTATTCAAAAATATAACACAGAGAAAGCAAGGCATCCAAATGTTTTCTTCTAATAAAACAAGACCAGATCTGAAACAGTGAAAATCTAAAACATAAAATTGATGCTTACATGTATATGTAAAGTATATGGAAACATGCATGTTATCAAATTTAGCTTTTAATTATTGCTTTTACAAGGTGAATGCTGAAGCTGAATGCAATTCTTCACTTAATGTACTTCCTCTCCAAAACATTTTGTATAAATCAAACAAACTATTACAGAAGGAAATGATAGAGAGACTGACGAGACAAAAGATATTGTATGTCCAATCATTTCTCCTTCATTCTGATAATCTTTATGTAAAGTTTCAATTAAACAGTGAAACAAGAGAAGGGGCAGTCGGAAACGACAGCTAATCCCCTCGCCAGGTTGTTCAATATTTGTCTAGTATTATAAGCACTCCACAAAGTTGTACAATGTACCATTCAACTTAAATCTGAACCAGTCATGCAAGAAATGTAGTGACCTTATTTCATTCAAGAGCATAATAGCTATAGCACATGCATCTACTGATGAAAGTTTAATCTTTTACAAGTTGCGGTATCTAAGATCAAGACTGAAACAAAAACTTTAATCTAAATCACTCGTGCATGAAATGCAAGTCAAAGTGACCTTATTTTTTTCAGGAGCTTTATAACTTTACAAGACGCATCTACATACAAAATAATATTCCTCTAAGAGTTGTAGTATCCCAGATCTGGACACTTACAAAAACTTTAACCTAAGTCATTCATGCATGAATTGTATGTCAAAGTGACCTAATTTTTATCTGGAGCTTAACTTTACAAGATGCATCTACATACAAAATTTTATTCCTCTACGAAGGGGAAAAGGGGGGGGGGGGGGTTAATTTAAAAAAAAATAAAATAAAACAAGTATGGATCGTATTGTAAGACAAAACAAAGTCCCCTACCGGAAAGCAAGGCTTTGTTACACCAGCAAAAATAGTAAAAAAAGTTTTCTGAGTCAAAGGCCTACAACTCTGTCAAAAATCAGTGGACTGGATCCAAACTTAATCTTGTTCTGTTACTCATTTAGGTAGACTCACATACCAAATATAAAATCAATACCTGCAATGGTTTAGAAAAAAAAATGCAGAAAACTGATATTTTACTAAAATTTTCTAAGTCAAAGGCCCATAACTCTGTCAAAAATCAGTGGAGCGGAACCAAACTTGAACTTGTTCTGTAACACATTGAGGTTGACTCACATCACCAATACCTGCATTGGTTTAGAAAAAAAATGTGGAAAACTGATTCGGGACTGACGGACTGACAGACAGATGGAGTGCAAACCTAAAGTCCCCTTTAGCTATCGCCAGTAGGGGACTAATAACTAGCCACACAGGGCATAGAGCAAATCAGTAGATTTGGCTATATATACACTTACATCAGGCAATGTAAGGTTACATGTAATTTGAAAAAGATCTGATGTAAATTAAAAATGCTACCATGCTAATAAATTCCACATAAGAAAGAAAAAGTACCATCTGGATGACATTCTTTATAAACACTATTGCAAATGAATAAAACAAATGTATATTCTACAGATCTACGCCTTCAACCAGTGTAAAATAATTTCAAGTAGATTAAATTAGCTGAGAACTTGACCATCAAGATCTCATCGTAAGAACTCAAGCACCAAGATCTTGACAGTCACTCATCCTGAGAGCTCAAATACCAAGTTCTGATCATGACTATCACTTATCCTGAGAACCCAAGCACTGAGATCTTGACAGCCACTCATCCTTAGAACTCAAGCACCAAGATCTTGCCAGTCACTCATCCTGAGAACTCAAGCACCAAGATAATGCCAGTCACTCATCCCGAGAACTCAAGCACCGAGATCTTTACAGTCACTCATCCTGAGAACTCAAGCACCGAGATCTTGACAATCACTCATCCTGAGAATTCAAGCACCAAGATCTTGACAATTAATCACTCATCCTGAGAACTCAAGCACCAAGATCTTAACAATCACTCATACTGGGAACTCAAACACAGAGATATTGACACACATACAGAACCAAATTTCAGATTAATACCT
This sequence comes from Modiolus philippinarum, assembly GCA_002080025.1. Taxonomy (NCBI): domain Eukaryota; kingdom Metazoa; phylum Mollusca; class Bivalvia; order Mytilida; family Modiolidae; genus Modiolus; species Modiolus philippinarum. The sequence continues at coordinate 49,306 of MJUU01010034.1, read as the reverse complement.
GCAAGGGTTTAGAAAATTTGAAAAATAGTAATGGTGGATTACATGATACCCCGCCACGTTTCACAAAATTTCGAAGTATCAAGGGGCATAACTCCAGAACCCCTTGGACCTCTGAACCCATATTCGAACTCAACCTGAGTTTTGTGGTGAACAAGCTACAAACCAAGTTTGAAGACTGTATGTTATTCCATTCAAAAGTTATCAGTCGGAAACCTTCGGGGGACGGACGGACACACGACTGAGGGTATCACATAATACCACGCCACTACGTGTGGCGGGGCATAAAAACTGATGTGGGACTGACGAACATATAGACAGAATGCAATTCTCCTTCGGCGAAAAAGATACTTTTTATCTGTTTATAGACCAAAATCTTCTGATTTTACCTTAACCTATTAGTTAACGTTTTCTTTTTGATATTTGGACTTTTATTTTTATTTTATTTTCTATTTTTTGCTGTTACCCCCATCCTACTCATCCCCCAGTGTTTGTAGAAACAGATGTGGGTTCTGAGGAGTAGAAAAAATCGTGCTTCGAATTTTGGCAGAAAAAAAACGACTGGATCCCCCTTGCCCCTCTTCCCTTTGATTACTCGATTCCGTAATGTGTTTTCTACTGAAGATTCTATTACATACAGAATAATTTTATAATTAGATCTTACGTGTTACTCGGTATGAATGTTTTATGTTTCATATTAGAAGAGAAACAAACCAACACGACAAATAACTCTCGTTTCATGCTGTGGGCGGAAGGAAAGTGTGTATTAGCAGACCGATAACTGACCGGCACTGATTTTCCGGGTTGGGATCGATTACACAAAAAATATATATATATATAAATCGCTAAATATATGTTGTCTGGTTATGATTATACATCAATCGAAGAAATACACATGCCTTTATTAATCTTAGTGCAAACGATTTGTATATTTTATTTGATATTTGCACACAAGTTCGTTCCTTCAGCATGGTCTTGACCCTGTAATCAACAAACTGCACAGAAAATATATATTACTGTTCATTAGTTGTGCCGTGTATTTATATGACTAAATAATATAAAAGACAAAAGTAATTTGCAATAAAATTAACAAAATCTTACCCACTTTTTCTTCCTTTTCTGTCTTTGATAGTGGCGCGAGAAATGACCGGCGTCTGGAGGCTGCACATGCGTTGATATTTGATACAGTAACACGTGTTTCGTATATTGATAACACAGATAATTAAAATGATTACTTATGTAATCAAAATCTACTTTGATTAACTTGGATGTGGTCGTTGATTAGATAATTAATCATATTGATCAGATTTTTTTTTCAGTGTTTTGGATTGACGGTTCGGTTATCACTTACCTTAATACGCAGCCAAAGTCGGCCAAAGACACAGCTATGCCAGAGGGAGATACTCCTTAGGTTAAAACAAAATTTTCTTAGTTAAATTTAGATATTGCAAATTTAAAGATAAAATCGGTAAATAAGTGGTTAGAATTTTGATAAATACAGTAAATTTGTATAACAAGCAAGGTAAACTTTTCATGTCAGACAAGTCTTGACTATTGGGCTGGTAAATACCCTCGGGGACCTCTGGTCCACCAGCAGTGGCATCGGCCCAATGGTTCAAATACAAATTACAAAAAATACCGAAGTTGCATAAAAACAGTAAATTTGGTTATGCTGTACACGCGTTTCAAGGAGTAACCTCTCATCAGCAGCATTAAAATCAAATAATATGTAAAGCCATGATCCTAAAGTAGTCAAGATAGAAGTACTCATTTCCAAAAATACCGAAATAGGAAGCCAAATCCAGTACCAAGGACATAAATTGATACAAATTGATAGAAGGTACTAAGATAAAGTTTGTTGCAGCATTTTCTTTGGCATTCAAAGTTATGTTGTCTAAACATGTATCATGTTATTGTATGTGTTGTGTTGTCAGTGACACTGGCTCTCTCGTTTCCCTTTGTGATGCTTTCACATTAAGCTCTCAGGGCACCCGTCTGACTCTTTGAGTTCCTGACCAGATACACTGTCTGATTGTTGTTTGCTTCAGATTTGTGTCGCAAATGTCAACAATGCTGTTCTGAGGGGTCTTGATTAAACCTAAGTGTCGACAAAGATTCTGTGCCATGTTTAACGTGTATTTCACACACTCGGTGTGGAGTTGATACTTATTTTCAATCCATCAATAGCCTGTTGGCTTAGTTTCATATATGTTCTTTTTGAATTTGTGAAAGTCCCTGTTAATTGTTCTACAGACTACTTCCAATAGTTTAGACAGCTAAGAAATGTGTGCAACCAATAAAGTCGGTCAACCTCTGTTATGACGTACGGATGTAAATTATCATTACGCTTCGTATGATCTTCGTACAAACTTCTCACATCCACACAATCGATTTTTTTGTTGACGTTTCATACAGAATTTACAGTTTCGTGATACATTATCACAATATATATGTTCAAGTGCATTTGCCATGGTTTCATTAAACATCTTTGCAGCCAAGTTTACTTTCATATAGTTTAAAGAAGTTAGATTAGCACAGTATCTTGTTTATTTATTGCTCATATATTATTCAATTCTTGAATACCGTGTTAATATATAATGTTCAACTGCTTAGTGCTGTGTTCATATAGTGTTCAACTGTCGGGAACCATGTTCATAAATTGTTCTACTCTTAAGTACCATGTTTATATATTGTTCAACTCTTTAGCATTGAGTTAATTGTGAAATCATATGTGTGGTACTTGAAAAAATTGAAGCCATCCATTGTATTGTAGTGCTCGTGTCGTGCTGAAGAAGTGTGCTGTAGTTATTCTTGATAAGCTGAAGGCGTACCAAGGATTTGATGTTCCGAAATGGATAAAGATAGCTTTTGCTAAATATGACAAAGATATATCATTGATGCTATATAATATCTCATTGTTGTGTTGAGACGCCAAGCTCCATGAAGTATGAAACCCCTTCTTTATTGCAGACTGACTGGGGGTCGTATAGGAGGCAATAGAAAGGGAGGTTTGGTGGATCATAAAACTGGTTTAACCCACCATTTCTTTTGAATTGCCTGACCATTGCGGTCGACATTTTTGCCGAGGGTTTCCACCTTTGTCTTTTTGCTTTATGGACAATTCGTCTGGTTTTCAGTGGCTCCGGCTACCGAGCTGACAGGCGGGGAATAGCCCTGTTGATGCGGGGAAGTCGGGTAATAATACGAAAAACCTAGCCGTGACCCATTGTAGCCAACTATGTGGATAAACATCACGTTTTTGCAGTATCAAAAGGCCCCTTCTTTAGCTTTTTTGGGAAAGCAGACATTTAGAACGCTTAATTTTTTGCCCCTACCCATTTCTCCCTTTTTTCAGTAGCAATCAATACTCGTTGCCCGATTGTCCTAACCACCATTCTTCTTTCTTTATCTTATTTTTGATATTCCACGAAAATAACATGAGTTTAATTAATCATCTTTATCTTGTAATGATATAATTAAAACAATGCTCACTTGGCCTTAAACGCTAGGTAAGCAATCAACTATATTTCTTCCCACATCCTGTCCCTACCCATTTCTCCTCTCATTTGCAGTGGCATTCATATATTAGGTTTATGGACTTCAAAGGATTTGGTTTGATCTGCACTGATGAGACACAAACTGTCGAAATGCGGATATGCAGAAAATAAATTAACAGCAAATTCGATATTTTGTTATTAAATGCTTCCCCTTCTGTCTTTTTTTCTTATATTTGTTCTCATCCTATTGCTTACAGGACGGATGACATGACTTGCTGCAATAGTATTTGCAGTTCTATTTTAAAATTGCTCAACACAATTAAACGTTTCAGACAACTTAAAGGTACATTCCTTCTTTCTGTAGACATTTCACATTGTTCATGTATTATATATATGGTAAAGTAGGCTTGGTTTATAGCTCTGTAACTTACTAAATAAAAAAAATTTCAGAGTCAGTAATTGAATCAAAGAGCTTTGTAAGAAAAGGGTTGGTCAAGATGTCCGAGCGCGCAAAATTGAGGAGATAAAAACTTTTAACAAATACAAACTCATAGCAATTGTTTGGTACAAAGAGAAGGGAAGTTACGAAATTCAGGATAATTCAGGAAATTCTTTTTTTTTTCAATTCAACATTGAAATAACTCCAGGAAAAGAAACTGGCAAAGGTCTGACGGCCAATGCAGCTGGCAAGATTTCAGTAATACTGAACTATACTGTAATTTAGGTAGAAAATATAATTCTTGGCGTGAAAAATCATTTTTGGCTACTCAATTCTGTTTCAATAGTGTGCTGCATAGTCACAGGTGCTGCAGTCGTGTTTGTGTGTGATATAGTCACATGTTCTGTAACGGTGTTTGTTGGCGATTTTGTCACAGGTGCTGAAGTGACACAAGCGTATGACGTAGCCAAACTTTTAAGGTCACGCAGTAGTGCTAGTTCGCGGAATAGTCACAGATGCTACAGTTGCATTATTGTGTGACATAGTCAGAATGTCCTGCAGTGGTGTTAGTTGCTGGCATAACCACAGGGGTTGTAATGGCGTTTGTGTGCAGAATACTAGTAAATCTTCAAATATGTCTATATATCATCAATACACCAATTCATTCAGGTACCATGTGGAGTTCATACGTATGCATCTTTGGCCATCACGCACAGGTCTCAAATTAACAGCTAATAACCATTTACTGTAGTAATATGCTGTGTATTTAGCCTTTTGGATTTGTATACATACTTGAAGAAATCTCCAAAATTAAGTGAACGGAGTTAACTTACATGCGGCACAAAGTTCTCTTTCGCTTGGGGAAAGTGTGTATGGGACTGGTCAATCCGCCATGTCTTCACCTAGTGCGACTTTGGCTTCCTGTCAGCAACTGTGTTTCAATACATACCTACTGTAATATAATGAAAGTAAACAGTTGCTGTGCTGACAGCTTAACGGTTACACCTAAATCATGTAAATGTTATCTACATTCTAGTTTTACAATGTTAAAGGTCACGACTATAAAACACAGAACATTGAAAGTTCCCAGTCTCATTGTAACATCCTGATTCATATTATGTAGTCGTCTGTATATACTGCTTATTAGAATACAATGTATATCTTAATTGTGTTTATCATTAACTTGGCCATACAACATGGCGGCAGCGGTTGCGAACTAAACTAGTGCTTGGAATTTAAAAATTTCATGTTGTAACTGAACAATGGCTACTTTCAAGTTCGCGCATCCCGAAAAGTTTGACTTTACACAACCGGAAAAATGGGAAAAATGGTTCCAAAGGTTCGAACGTTTTCTTAGTGCATCAGAACTAAATGATAAGGATGAAGTTATCCAAATAAACACTTTAATCTATTGCATGGGAGCAGAGGCTGATGAAATTTTTGCATCTTTTAACTTAAGCCAAGATGATAAGAAGAAATTCAATAAAGTGCGTGACAAATTTAATGGATACTTTATTCCGAAGAGAAACGTCATATTCGAGAGAGCCAAGTTCAACTTAAGAAAACAGGAAATAAGTGAAACTGTGGACACTTACGTTACAGCACTGTAAGTCTTAGCTGAACATTGCAAATTCGGTGCGCTTCATGACGAGTTGATAAGAGACCGAATTGTTGTGGGGTTAAGAGACTTTAAGCTATCAGAAAAGCTACAGTTGGATGCAGACCTTACACTCGAAAAAGCAATAAATCAGGCAAGACAATCTGAAGCCGTTAAACAACAGCAGTCCATAGTACGACAGGCCGATATGCCTGCAGCAATCGAAGCCGTGAAGGGGAAGAAACGACAGCCATATCCGCAGAAACCAGCCATCAACCAGCGTTACCAGCAAAAACCGCAATCAAACCAATCTAAATCGTGTACAAGATGTGGGAAATATCCGAGTCGCCCAAAACAAAACTGTCCAGCCAGAGAAGCAAAATGCAACAAGTGTGCGAAAAAGGGACACTATGCGAAAATGTGCAGATCTAAAGTTCTTAATAATGTTGGAGTGATCGAGGAAACTACAAATGTACAAGGATTTCTTGGAACTGTGCGCAACAGCAAAAATAAAGAGTGTAAACCATGGATAATTAACTTGAAAGTCAGAGGATCCGCAATACAATTCAAAGTGGACACCGGGGCTGATGTCAGTGTAATACCAGAGAACTTATACAAAAAGCTAAACGTGGAGCAATTGAAGAAATCGGACAAAGCTTTATTTGGACCCGGGAGCGAAAAACTTTGTGTGTTAGGTAAATTTGAGAGTGAACTTGAGTCAAATGAGAAAATTATTGTACAGGATATGTATGTAGTGAGAGGATTACATCAGGCATTATTAGGTAGGCCAGCAATTAAATCACTTGATCCTATCTCTGGTATGAAAGTAAATGCAGTTAACATGGGGGTTCCAGTGAAAATGCTAAAAAGTCCCAAAGTTACCAAGACAGATTTCCAAAAGTGTTTAATGGCTTGGGGAAAACTAAATGGGAGTACAAAATAAGACTCCGCGAAGGAGCACAACCATATGCATTAATGACCCCAAGAAAGGTGCCTCTGCCCTTAATGAATAAGGTTAAGGAGGAATTAGAAAGATTGGAAAGATTAGGGGTAATATCTAAGGTAGATGAGCCCAGTGAAAATGTGCGGGAATGGTGGTAGTCCCTAGAAGTAACGGGAAAGTTAGAATCTGTGTAGATTTAACTAAACTAAATGAATCAGTAAAAAGAGAAAACCATCCCATCAGTTGAAGAATCATTAGGAAAAATATCAGGAGCTAAAGTGTTCTCCAAGATCGATGCTAATTACGGATTTTATGAAATTAATTTAGCACCAGAATCCAGACCCTTAACAACATTTATAACACCTTTTGGGAGATATTGTTTTCAAAGACTACCATTTGGAATTTCAAGTTGATCTGAAATATACCAAAAACGCATGGCTGAAATGTTAGAGGGGCTCCCAGGGGTGGTATGTCACATAGATGACATTCTGATATTAGGTTTAACACTGAATGAAATATGTGAATTCAGTAAAAACTCGGTGAAATTCATAGGTCATGTTATTGATTCTGAAGGTATAAGTGTAGACCCAGAAAAAGTTCGGGCAATTAAAGAAATGCCAGTCCCTGAAAATGTTTCTGATGTAAGAAGGTTCTTAGGTATGGTAAATCAGCTAGGGGGATTTTCGGCTAATATTGCAGAAATAACGAAGCCATTAAGAGAACTTCTTAAAAACACTAGTATTTGGAACTGGGGCGACATGCAGAAGAAGGCATTTAACAATTTAAAACAAGATTTGATGTCCACACCCCTTTTAGCTCATTACGATCCAAAAAAGGAAACGAAGGTAACATCTGACTCTTCATCATATGGATTAGGGAGTGTCCTATCACAAAAACATGGTGATAATTGGAAGCCTGTGGCTTACGCATCACGTGCTTTGACAGAAACTGAATCTAGGTACGCCCAGATTGTAAAGGAGGCGTTAGCAATCACTTGGTCATGTGAGAAATTTAGTCATTATTTGATAGGATTATCTTTCCACATTGAAACTGATCACAAACCATTGATTCCTTTGTTTAGTACAAAAGATTTAATAGATCTTCCTCCAAGAATTCAAAGGTTTAGGATGAGATTGATGAAATATAAATATACAATCTCACATGTCCCTGGCAAAACTCTGTACACAGCAGATACTCTTTCGAGAGCTCCCTCACAAAGCACAGACTCTAAAAATGAACTTCAGTTTGGAACCAATGTTTATGTTGATTTTGTAATGAATAATTTGCCAGCTTCAGAAACAAAGTTAGAACAAATAAAATCTGAACAGGATAGGGATGATGTCTGCATAAAAATAAAAAAATACTGTAAACAAGGTTGGCCTAAAAAATCTTCCCTTGATAACGAAATGCAAATTTACTGGAGTTTCAGAGGAGAGTTCACTATTCAAAGAGACATTCTGATGAAAGGTTGTACTTTAGTTATCCCAAGAAAAATGCAATCTGAAATTTTAGATAGAATATAGAAGGCCATCAGGGCATTACAAAATGCAGAGAACGAGCAAAATCGTCTGTCTGGTGGTTATGCATTAATAAGGACTTGGAAGAAAAAGTAAAATCTTGAGAAAAATGTCTTGAGAGTTTACCTCAAAGAACAGAACCATTGATTTTAATCGAACACCCAAACAAACCTTGGCAAAAACTGGCAACTGACCTTTTTGAATTAAATGGGCAGTCATATTTATTGGTAGTTGATTACTTTTCAAGGTACATTGAAATTGCCAAGTTATTTGGTACAACATCCAGCACAGTGATAAATCATTTAAAATCTACATTTGCAAGATGGGGAATTTGTGAAATATTGATAAGCGATAATGGTCCACAATATGCATCACAAGAGTTCAAAAATTTTGCAAAAACTTATGATTTTAAAGACATAACAAGCAGCCCAAAATATCCAAAATAAAATGGATTAGCTGAGAGATCAGCACAAACCATAAAACAAATGCTAAAAAAATGTTTAGATCCTTATTTAGCTTTAATGGCATATAGAGCCACACCTCTCCATAATGGGTTCAGTCCCAGTGAACTATTAATGGGAAGGAAAATACGGACAAGGGTCCCAATTAATGAGAATCAACT
>MJUU01010034.1:3419-33655 GCA_002080025.1 Modiolus philippinarum | reverse complement strand
CTTAAGAGGCACTATTGTAGGAATAACCTATAATTTTGGATTCCCACTTTATGAAATTGAATTGAACACTGGAAAATTAATTACCGAGGCCAGATACCGGTTTGATAAAATATCATCTATCCAAACTGACCAAAGATCAAGTCAAAACCAAACTGCAATTCCACCTTCAAGACCACTGATGCAAAATAACAATAAAACTGCCTCTACTGTAGCTAGTATTCCAAATCGCTATGATTAGAACCTAAGGCTAAATGATGAGGCAATAGATGACTTTTGCATGGAACAAGCCAATACCAACACCAACAAAAAAACTGCCTCAGACATGAAAATTTTAAGAGAATTTATAAATAAAGTTTTGCTGGATAACCGGGAAATTTTCAATATCTCCCCTACAGAATTAAATGTAATTATTTGCAAATTTATCATAAATATCAAAAAGTCTGATGGAGAACAATATGAGCCCTCTACAATAAGAGGAATGGTTGCTAGTATTGACCGGTTTTTACGGCAAAACAATTACAACACCTCAATCATGAAAGGAGAGTTTTTTCAGAAGACAAGGGATGTTCTTACTGCAAAAACAAAAGATTTAAAAAGAATGGGCAAAGGCAATAAACCAAACAAGGCATCTCCCATCAGTGATGAGGAGATTGATGTATTGTACAAAACAGGGCAAATGGGGTTACAAAACCCAGAAAGTCTTCTAAAAATGTTATGGTTTCTCAATACTGTTCATTTTGGCATGAGATCTGTCACTGAACATTTAGACATGAAGTGGAGAGATTTAAAATTATGTACCACAATAGAGGGTGTAGAATATTTGCAATACACGGAACGTGCTACAAAAACAAGAACAGGTGTAAACCCAGCAAACATAAGGGATGTGCAACCTATGTCATGGGCAAATAAAGAAAATCCTGATCGTTGCCACATTACCGCATATAAATTATACAAGCAACATAGACCTCCTCACTTTGCAAAAAATGATGACCCATTCTCATTGCCTTAAACACAAGTTTCAACATTAAGTCTCCACTATGGTTTAAAGCACAGAAAGTGGGAATCAACAAGTTAGGAGGCTTTATGAAACAAATGATTACAAACGCAGGTAGTTAGCCAAAACTACATACATTCTCCTTCATATACCGGTAGTCATGATACTAAGTGTAGTACATGTACTAAGTTAAATATAGATTACACCACAAGATCCCATTCATTACCATATTTTATCCACTAGAGACAGTTAAATTTTAAAATTTTAATTGCGAGGCTTGCTGAGCATTTAGAATTTTAAAATTTAACTATCGAGAGTCGATAAATATAGATTACACCACAAGATCCCGTTCATTACCATATTTTATCCACTAGTGATACACGTAGTTAAATTTAAAAATTTTAAATGCGAGGCTTGCCGAGCATTTAAAATTTAATTATGCAGAGGAAATTTCAATTTCAACATGCGAGCTTTAGCGAGCATGTTAAAATAAAAAATTTAGCATCAAGAGATGACCATTGTCTTCGGACTTTTCTTTTTTAGGCTGACCCTTTTTGTTCTCGCTTACTGTAGTATATAAATCATAAAACAATTAGTATTTATTAGTACAGTCATTAAATACAAACATTAGAAATAACAAAATGAAAAAATTCATAAAGCAATACAAAAACTGAACAAAAACACCATGTGTCTTCTGTGATGAGATGTGACATGGAAAGTTTGACTACCAAAGAGTACTACAATAACAGATAAACAGTAGCACATAAATAGTAACCAAAACGACCATGATCAATAGATCTTCTTCACTGTATATATATATGCTGAAATTTAAATAACTGTGTTTTCCCCAAATATAAGTCTCAATACTTTTATTAATAGATGAAGGTACATGTGTAAGAGCCAATTAACTCAAAATATCATATTTGTCAAAAAAAGTATACATCTTTTTTTCATACACTAAAACACTGTATAGATCATGAGATAAATATAGAATATCATTAGAGAAATATTTTTATATGACTTCATTGTTTATTCCCCACAATTGTTCCTTGTCATATAATTTTCAAGAGTCAATTTGAATTATTTCCCTTTGACTATTTTACCACAAGGAACTAACATTCATCAACAAATTCATTGTAACTATTGTTGAAAATAATATGTCTTGACAAAACACTAGAGTGCTTATTTGGAGGAAAACACAGTTTATATTTAGGGTGCATTGTTCCCTTGCAATATTCGGACAACATTCCTCACAAACTCATGATTTTAAGAATTCAGAAAAATTTTAAATTTACTTAGTAACTATTTAAAAAGGAAACTGTTTTTACACATGAATATTGTTTCGTTAGTCAATAGAGTTAGTTAATTTTGATATTTTAGGAACGAGCCTCTGACGATTTCTAAATAACGAAATTTGATAACAAAAAGTATTCAATTGTTAAGCCTGTTAAATATAAGTGTGGTGAAAACTTTTCTCTTTATCATGTGTTTAATAATAAACAGGTTAATTATTAAATAATTTTTAAATACCATGTGATAAAATTCAAATATGATAATTTAAATACTCAAAAGGAGGCTGTGAAAGAAATAATGCCAAAACATTTTGTAGACAGACCATGTTGCTATTCATTAAATGTAATGATATTGTGTTAATGTGAGGAGTGTGAGATATTGCAAAGTATCCAACAATATCAAAACCAAATGTGTTATGTACTGTGAGAGTACTTTTATTCGTGGATGCCAATTTTCGTGGATTGCAGACAAGTCGTACGTTCGTGGGTTCTTAAATCCGTGGTTTGAGACTTCCCACAGTACAAACCAACGGGCGATTTGTATTTCATTGGGTATCAAATTTCGTGGTTTAAGTCAACCACGAAATCAACGAAAATTGGTACCCCACGAACAATAGTACTTTCACAGTATGTTACTAACTGTTATGGAGTATGATCATGCAAACAATTTATATATCCTGATATACATGAAATTGTTGCTCACACACACTGTTATAGAAATTATCATTTGCAAATATTTCCATTAACATAGAGTTAAAACATCAAAAGTTTGAGTCTCAGTAAAAACTTTTAGCTGTTATATAACCCTTGAGACTATTTACATGTAAATAAGATATTTCTCTAATAATAATTCAGGTATTTCATTGCCTCCCTTTTATGGGCCTCTCAAATCAGTACTGTCATACTCTGTTATTCTAAACACAGCATAACCTCAGTACTTGTACATTTTTTTTGTACAGAGCTCTTTAAGGACCTACTAGTATGATATGGAGGTAACTTTCTTTCGAAATAATCCAAATATTTTAAGAAATAAAACGCAATATTGTGATGGCACTGATGGTGAATGAAAGGATATGGAGTAAATGCACATCAGACAAAGTCTCTACAAATACAATGTACATGCATGGTAAAAAAACATTACGATATTTTATCCACTAATCATAGTTTAAGATCTTAATTGCGAGGCTTGCCAAACATTTAAAATATTTAAATCTAACTATTGAGAGTGCAGAAACATAAAATACACCACAAGATCCCGTTCATTACCATATTCTATCCACAAGCTACATGTAGTTAAAATTTTAATTTCTATTGCGAGGCTTGCCGAGCATATCAAAATTTTTAACTATTGAGAGTGGATAATCTTTTTTTATAATGATAAGAGGACAACCATTTGATTTTCAGGGAGACTTTGGCAATGTTGCCTGGAAAATTTATTTATTTTCACGAAAATCTTGAACAAATTACATGTACATGTATTTATTTTCACCAAATGTCCCATCAAATCATTCATTTGTATTTGTAACAAAAAATTTATTCTTAAAATCAAAATTGAATTATATATTTCCATGACAAGTAGGATTAGAATATTTATTTATTTTCACTGGCACAAAGATTAAATTATTTATTTACAAAATTGCCAAAGCCCCTCCTCCCTTCCCTGAAAATCAAATGGTTGCCCCCTAAATGATGAAACACCAAGAATTATATTCCGAACAGATTTTGGGAGAAATAGCACAGGCTTTATTCAACATACGTTGAATATGAAAATCTATCTAACAGGTCAAAAATATAAATTATACCACAAGATCCCGTTCATTACCATATTTTATCAACTAGAGATAGTTAAATTTCAAAATTTTAATTGCGAGGCTTGCCAAGCATTTTAAAATTTTAAATTTAACTATCAAGAGTAGATGAAATATGGTAATAATCAGGATAAAGTGGTGTAATCTTTTTCTCAAATGGTCAATGATAAACACGAGAATTGTATTCCGAATAGATTTGGCGGGAAAAAGCACGGGGCTTTTATTCAACATATGTTGAATAAAGAAAATTTATCTAATGAGTCGAAACCGGTTTAAACTTGACATATCATGAGAGAAACTGGTTTTAGCTTGACATATCATTAGGGAAAGTTATTTTCCACACCCAGTCATAATTGACAATGAGTAAAAGTGAGGTTACACCTTTAGAAATAATGGTGTTATTGGTATTTCGGAATTTAATTATAAATATATATATGTATAGAGAGTGGAAAATCTACATATACATGTATAAATATTCTAATATAAAAAAGTCATATATTAAATCTTATTGAAAGGTCTAAAAGAAGATGGCAAAAAGATGAGCAACCATAGTGTTAGACGTTTTCTTCTACAGAAGCTGGCAGATGAAAACATTTCAGAGAACAAAATAATGCAGGTGCATATCTCAATTGTACTGTCTTATATAAACAATTACAGGATATGGAGTAAATGCATACGAGACAAATTAAGACTCTGCAAATACAATGTACATGGTAAACCCAGCAAAGGAACGCTTTTGTTGTTGTTCTTTATCTTACAATCACCACTAAGCCTTTAAAATGAGGGGGTGCCGGCCCTTTTTCTACCAAAACCATGATCAGCTTTAGTTTTCACTAAGAAATATAAAAGACATTCCTGGGAAAAATATGACGTCATAATTGGTATACGTTTACTGAAGCTTGATAGTTACTGCGAATTCGTTTTGAACAATTGGGGCGCAATCTTAAATCTCTGTTTTAATATAAATCTTGAAGTTCATTATAAATTGCTGGTTGAAAAGGTACATTTTCATTGTTTATATATAACAGTAAGATTTATTAAATCCGACAACAAATAGCACGGGATAAATTGCATGAAAATTTGAAGTGATAGCAGACACCTTGAATTTTTCACATGTGTTTATGATGAACGTGAGAATGCCCCTCTCAAAGGGGTGAGATAAGCTCCTGAAAACCGGAACTGGATTATCTTTTTAGTGAGAAAAGCTGATCTCATCCACCTCAAAATACGAGATTTCTCTATCCTATAGGCAAGAAAAGCTGATCTTACCCATCTGAAATCATGAGATTTCTCTATCCCATAGGCCAGAAATGATCATTTGGCTTGCCCTTTGCATTCTTATCAATTTTCATGAAGCATACATGTCAAATAGACTAGTTTCCAATTGGTGTATTTTCCTGGAAAATTTTGATAGACATCACAATGTTACATGATGCAATTTACACGGAATGATCCCAGGTCAATCACGGAAATTCATTCATAAACGGAAATTGGTCTTCAAACAGCAAATACAAAAAAATGCTGCGTGAAAAAACAGCTATGGTAAATTTTACCTCAGCGTACACGCACACTACTTAAAGGCATAAGGCTTTGGTAAAATTTACGTTATGGGTTGGGGTTAAAGTGAGGAAAATAGTTAGGGTTAGTGTCCTAATTATAAGCTATTGCTTGTGATAGGTCTAGGGATTCACCCTTTCACAATAACTGTGTTCCTACTATTTTGCAGGTTGGGAAAAATCCCCCATTTGGGGTATAATACCCCAAACGGGGTATAGTTTTACAGTGATAAAATCACTCTTTTCTGAATTTCCACTTTTTACTCAAAAGGGCAACAATTTATATCAAAAGCAATATTTTCCCCCCAAAACATACATTCAAATTTCATAGGCCATTAATTTCTGGTGCGTTAATGATAGATACATATTACCTTTTGAAAAATTGTTGCATTTTATCTAAATATTTGCCCTTTTTAGCAGAAACTGTCAAATCCAAAATAAAGAATATCATCACTGTAAAAATATACCCCGTTTGGAGTATTATACCCCAAATGGGAGATTTCCCCCAACCTGTTTTGAGTGGAAAATAAGAACATTTCCAGCAAAAATGACGTCGCAGAACAATATATCAAGACGACAGGTATATTATGACGTTGCATTTTACCCACTCAAAGGCATGCGAGTGCATGTGCAGCAGCAGAAACGCAGTTATTGTGAAAGGGCCTATTGGGTTTACTACGGAACCAAAATGTATAATTAGGCCAAAATAGCTCTGTACTACCCATTCTGTCTTACAAGCGCCTTCCTGTTTGTCATTTATGAAAAAAATCATGAAGTTTATAATAAAATATAATTATGTTTAAACACTGAACTTCATACTCACTTTCTTGCTTTCACTTTCAGATATCAGGACACAAGAATATCCGCTCAGTAAATGAATATAAAAAATCAAAGAAAGGCAGCACAGGGACATTTCCAGGATAATAGATGGCAATAGCTCATCATCTGTTACTCAGAACGTTACTGAACAAATTGCTCCGCCCGCTTGTGATGTTACTCTACCTCCTCAACAACAATCTATCAATACATCAACGACAAATTCAAGCTCAGCAAAGTGTGGCAGTTCTCTCTTTGGAGGAAACATCTATGGTGGAACATTTAATGTTCACGTACATTATGGTGGGGATGGGCGTGATCCTATCCAAATGCCTTCCAGGAAAAGACCACGGGTCATTTACGACTCTGACTCCGAGTAACTTCCAAGCACATGTCGTCTAATTGATCTTCAATGGCGACAGACCGAAGGACGTATTAAACTGTTGACGTTCAAAATAGTTCCCAGAAAAAAAAACTATCAAACTGTTCATATTGCTAAATATTGTTATTATTACTATATTAAATGTTTACTTTGTTGGATAGAAGTATATTTTCATTCATTTTTCATTGAAGAAATCCCGGCACCTGAATCGGTTTTCAGGGGCTTCGGCTACAGAGCTGCCGGGTGCGTCCCCAGGTGGTGGATAGGGGAATGCCCTGTCTATGCGGGGTAGTCAGGTCATAATACGGAAAGCCTGACCGCGAACCATTGTAGCCAAACTGTGTGGAGAAACGCCACGCTCCATGCAGTATAAAGACCCCTTCTATATTTCTCTAAAGAGAGCAGACGCACTGGGTGTCGTATGGAAGGCTAAATTTCCTGCCCCTACCCATTTCTCCAATTTTCCAGTGGCAGTCAAAAGTCGTTGCCCAGGTTGTCCCTTCCAACTTTATTTCTTTCTTCTTATACTTTCAATTTTTTGAATTGATTAACTTGTTCTCGTCCTGATATAGCTGAAATATTGCTCATTGGACGTTAAACTCTAACTAATCAATCAATCATTGAAGAAATTTAGTATTTCGAAGAATGGTACATTCCTACGTCATGATATTTACATCTAATATTAATCCGCATAAACAAAAACAAATAGGCCACATCAATCTTCTGTTGCGTTTATCATAAGAGAAAAAGTTTTCACCACCCTAGGTGGTTGAATACGGTTTGTTATCAAATCGAGTTAGTTAAATTTGAAGGCTCGTTCCTAAAATTTCAAATTTAACTAACCCGATTTGATAACAAACCGTATTCAACCACCAAGAGTGGTGAAAACTATACCTATGCTTCCTTTATGAAGGTTATTGTACCTTTACAGCACATTTAATCTCATTATGGAGTTGACCCCGAGGGAACCCCGGGATATAGAAAAAGGACCTAGTATCTCCGGCTTGCGGGGTATGACCCCTCCTAAACGGGGCTGACCCCGAGGGAACCCCGGGATATAGAAATAGGACCCATTCCGTGGTTGTGCGGGATTATTAAATACACAACCCATCATTCGGATGGGATGTAAACTCAGGTCCACGTGTTGGAAGAAATGCCACGCTTCCGTTAAAGAACCCTTGTAGCAAGCTCTTTTTGAGTGGTCCGTAGGTGATCGGCTACAAGGCTAAATTCCCCGCCCTTTTCGATTTCACCCTACTTTTCCAGTGGCAGTCAGAATTTCCCGTCCCATGGCCCTTTCCATACCCCAAAGTGATTATTTATTAACAAATTTGTCCTCGTCTTGATATAGCTGAAACATTGCTGAGTAGACGTTAAACAATACTCAATCAGTCAATCATTATGGAGTTCAAAGCGTATGATGAACTGTGTAATATGGTCTTTCAAGAGTAGGCCCAGAATGGTCAAATATTTCTCTCATTTTCTTTTACTACATCAATCAATTAGTCAATTTCTGTATATTATTGCCTTGAATATTTTCTTTTTAAAATGCTACTGAGGGCATTTGGATTGTCCACAAACATAAATTGAAAATTTGTTTTTCGATTTGTAAACTCTGCAAGAAAGTCTTTTTTCAAATTTGAGTCGCATTTAATTTGTTAATTTTATTTCCAGTTTTTCTATGTCAGCAAATGACTTTTTACAAGGGGTTAGAACAAACGAACAAATTTGTCAAGAGCCAAAGTCCAAGAGGCAAAAAGACAAAGCAGGTGGAAATTCTCCGGAAAATTATAGACCGCAATATTCCCGACTTGGCCTAGACATTTGAAAAGAAATAGTGGGTTATATCGGTTTTATGACAAAGTCTGGTAGTAACTACAACAGAATTGCGACCGACATCTAATCAGCGTTGTCCAAAGTCAGTTTCTTTCAACTTAATTCTAGCAGTCCCATAGTAGCCCTTTGTAACCTTGCATAGAGATCGAGATGATCAAACACTACATTTCAAGCCGCACTCAAGTCCCTGTTTGGTTTTCCTATTCCTGGTTCGCCGTTCGTTTGCTCCTGTACTCTAGATTTAAAAATCAATACCTTTACACAAAGGTTAAACGATTCATTTCGAAGAAATCCGACAATCCAGTCAAACGCCACACATTTCTTATAACATTCAATTCATCGTTTTCACCAATAACTTTGAAATTGCATCACTAGTTGCTTTTTCACTTTACATGTGTTCTCAAAACCTTCAATTGCATATTGAATTTTTTCAGCATTTTTCAATATTCACATGATGGGAAATATTCTGCAGCGGTCTGTCATTACCTATTTCACTAAAGATGATGTTAGATTTGCCCTTTATGCAGCATATTTTCACTTCCTTTGGGAAATATTTCATATCCTAGTTTTAGGATCGCTATGGGATATCTGTTTCCCAGATGAGAACAGATCTTTCCCTCTGCAACTAAAGTTTGTTTTTTCTCTATCAGATTTGACTTTACTACCGGATTTGACATGTTCAACACGGCGGGTGTCTTATAAGAAGCGGGAGATGATTACTCTACTGGTACACGGTTTTTATTGGGTCCGTGTTGTTCATCTGTATGTGTGTCTTCATTTTTTTTGTCCCGTACTTAAGTGGTGTTCTTGTTTCTTAGTTTATCCGATGTTGCCATTGTCTATGGATTGTTCGTTCTTTTGATTGACAGTTCGGTTCTCACTTACTTTTCAGCAAATTCATTTATTCCAGCATTTTCCTACATTTCAGTTTTGAAAAGGAGAACAGAAGCACTGGATGTCGTATAGGAGGGTAAATTTCTGCCAATTCCCATTTCTCCCCTTTTCCAGTGGCAATCAAAACTCGTAGCCCCGGTTGTTCCTTCCTTTATTTCTATCTTCTTTTACTTACCTTTTTATACGCCCGTCGAAAGACGGACGTATTATGGTATACCCTCCGCCCGTCCGTTAACTTTTTGGTTTCCGGAGATTTTTTCTGTAACCGCTTGACATATTGATTTCATATTTGGTATATGAGTATATCTAGGTGAGATACAGATCAAGTTCGAATTTGGTTCCGGTCGGTTGATTTTGTAGAGTCATGGCCCTTGGACTTGGTGAAAATTTGAAAAATATAGGTTTCCGGAGTTTTTTTTTTCTGTAACCGCTTGACACATTGATTTCATATTTAGTATATGAGTATATCTAGGTGAGATACAGATCAAGTTTGAATTTGGTTCCGGTGGGTTGATTTTGTAGAGTCATGGCCCTTGGACTTGGTGAAAATTTGAAAAATATAGGTTTCCGGAGTTTTTTTCTGTAACCGCTTGACACATTGATTTCATATTTAGTATATGAGTATATCTAGGTGAGATACAGATGAAGTTCGAATTTGGTTCCGGTGGGTTGATTTTGTACAGAGTTATGGCCCTTGGACTTAGTGAAATTTTAAAAATTATATAGGTTTCCGGAGTTTTATTCTGTAGCTGCTGAAGCCAACGCTGTTTACTTAGCACTCAAATTTGTTGCTTCATCGCGAAAAAGTAAGTTCTGGATTTGTTCTTATTTTCTCCCATGCCTTTTGGCAATTTAAAGTCGAAAGACAAAACACCCAGTTATTCTTAAGGTCGTAGAGTTCTACAAGTCACTTGTTGGTATAGGCAAAGAAGTCATTTGTAGCTGTAGCTGTCTCATGTCTTTGTTTTTTAATATGTTACCGTTTTTGCCATGTTTTTGGACTTCGATTTTTGTAGTCATCGCTTCCCTTGTTCCTTCGGTATTCTACTGCCGTTGTTTTATACTTAGATCCCTAGTCATGTATTGATCTATTGAAACACAGTTGTTGACCAGGAGGCAAAGGATGCATTAGATGATGAGATGGCGGATTCTCCAGTGCCTTACACTGACATGAAGCCTCTTATAAGTAAATACATCCAAAAGATTTGGCAAGACAGATGGGACTTGCAAATAAATAATAAATTGCACGGAATACAATCAGAAGTTGGTAAACTTGTTAGTTCCTCTGGAAAAAAATCGGAAGGAGCAAGTTGTATTGACAAGTTTTCGAATAGGGCATACAAAAAACTCATGGTTACATTCTAAATGGTGAAGACCGACGTGAGTGTATTCCGTGTAATTGTGCTTACACACTACAACATATTTTACTTGACTGTGTCGATGTTACCGACATACGTCGCACGTTTTATACACCTGATTCTCTTAAAAATTTATTTACAAACGTCGCTGGCGACAAAATAATTCAATTTTTAAAAGCTGTCAATTTGTATAGTAAAATATAAGTATATTATCCAATTTTTAGTTCGCCTCAACGAAGAACTATTGGAGTACCCCCGGCGTCCGCGTCCGGATTTAGGTATATATCTTAATAACTATGCAGTGTAGGGTCAACAAACTTTGCATGCAGGTGCATCTGCGTTAACTGACAGCCTCCAAGAAAATTAGGTCTCTCTGACCTATATTTTCCGCTTGAGAGGCTTGCATTCAAATTTACATTTTAGTTCATATCTGAGTTACTATACATAGTACAATAATCTAATTGTGCATATGCATGCATCTCTGATGGTAGGTCAGAATCCAGGCAAAATTAAGTCACTTTGACCTATATTTTCCGCTCGAGTGACTAACATTCAAGTTTACGTCCGAGTTCAGATCTAAGTAAATGTACATGGTAGGAGCAGCTTACCTTGCATGTGCATGCATCTCTGATGGTAGGTCAGCATCCAGGCAAAATTAGGTCACTTTTACCTATATTTTCTGCTTGAGTGACTTACATTCAAGTTTACGTCCGAGTTCAGATCTCAGTCACTGTACACGGTAGGATCATCTGACCTTGCATATGCATGCATCTCTGATGGTAGGTCAGCATCCAGGCATAATTAGGTCACTTTGACCTATATTTTCCGCTTGAGTAACTTACATTCAAGTTTATGTCTGAGTTCAGATCCCAGTCACTGTACATGGTAGGATCATCTAACCTTGCATGTGCATGCTTGTCTGATGAAAGTTCAGCATCCAGGCAAAATTGGGTGACTTTGACCTATATTTTCCGCTTGAGTGACTTACATTCAAAATTACGTCCGAGTTCAGATCTCAGTCCTTGTACGTGATAGGATCATCTAACCTTGCACGTGCATATATCTCTGATGGTAGGTCAGCATCCAGGCAAAATTAGGTCACTTTGACCTACATTTTCCGCTTGACTGACTTACATTCAAGTTCATGTCAGGGATCAGATCTCAGGAACTGTACATGGTAGGATCATCCTACATCTGCATGCATCTGTGATGGTAGCTCAGCATTCAGACAAAATTAGGTCACTTAAACCTACATTTTACGCATTAATAACTTACATTAATGTATACATCGGAGTTCATAGCTCAGTGACTTTACATTGTTGGTTCAGGTAACCTTGCATAAAATGCATGCAATTTTGATAGTATGTCAGCATACAGGCAAAATTTGGCTGCTGCGACAACGTGCCATAACGAGGCGAACTTTGTAATCGTTGATTACATATGTTTTCCAAATTTCACCAGATTTGATCTATTTATCTTAAATTATCTATCATATGGTTTTTATCTTTTAGAAATCCTTTTTATCTGTACATAGCAATATGTTTTAAGTGATTTTTTTTAACTTGTATATTTAGTACTAATATCATCAGTTCACGCCACGATATAGCTGAAATATTGCTAAAGTTGGCGTTAAACAACAATCAATCAATCTTGACATATTGATTTCATATCTGGTATATGAGTATATCTAGGTGAGATACAGATCAAGTTCGAATTTGGTTCCTGTCGGTTAATTTTGTACAAAGTTATGGACCTTGGACTTCGTGAAAGTTAGGGAAATAAAGGTTTCCAGAGTTTTTTTTTCTGTAACCGCTTTACATATTGATTTCATATTTGGTATATGAGTATATCTAGGTGAGATACAGATCAAGTTTGAGCTTGGTTCCGGTCGGTTAATTTTGTGCAGAGTTATGTCCCTTAGACTTGGTGACATTTTGAATAAGTTTCCGTAGTGGTTTTCTTTACCAGCTTGACATATTGATTTGATATTTGGTGTATGAGTGTATATAGTTGAGATACAGATCTAGTTTTAGTTTAGTCCTGACTGGTTGATTGTGTACGGAGTTACAGCCCTCGGACATAGTAAATTTTTGAAAAACATTAGTTTCTCCACATTTTCTTTACAATGCCTTAATATGTTGATTTGATATATAGTATTTGATTGTATCTTTAAAAATTACTGATAAAGTTTAAATTTGGTTCCTGTTGAATGATTTTTGTGGACTTTTACGGCCCTTGGACTTCATATTTTTTTATAATTAATTCTTTTGCACCTTTCTATGCCTTAACTTTACATATTAGTTTGATATTTGTTAATTGTTACATTATGGTAAGGCACATGTTCTGTTTGATTTTTTTTTCAATTAGAATTTTGTTGTGGTCCAACAATGCCATAAAATTCGAGTTTACAGTGTACGGGCGTATCATGCGCTCTTGGCGCAGCAGTTTATCTTTGAATTGATTTATTTTGCCCTCGTCCTGTTTAGCTGAAATATTGCTCAATGAACGTTAACTACAGAATCAATCGAATCTATTCAAAAAGGAAAAAAAATGTATTGCCGACATAAAAAAAAACTTGAAAGGAAAATGTCGTTCCCGAAGTTATAAAAGCAAGAAACGTGCCACTCTCTTTATTACCGCAGGTAAAACTTGAATTAGCAAAGTTGGAAAATGATGTAACTAAATATATAACATGAAAAAAAAAACTTTCGGCAACTTTTACAAAATTGCAAGCTTTATGTTCTATTGAAGTAATTTAAGACTTGTTGTTTGAACCCTAGACTCTTTGTATACAATTGTACCCTGACAATGATACAAACTAAGTTTTCTGATTTCGGAGTAAAAATCATCAATATATATCAATGCATTGTATTTATCATCAAAGTAAGTGAGAACTATGTTAATCAAACCATATTTATAAAAAATGAAGGCATGTACACATACATATTCACCAGCCCAGTAGTCAGTACTTCGGTGCTGACCCGAAAGCCGAATATTTTTGAAACATTCCAATATCTAAAATTTTGTAAATTTTATTAAAAACCAAGGAGTATCTCCCTCATGCAAAGCTCTGTCCTTAGCTGATTTTGGCTTTAAATTTAGATCACATTGGTTAGAGGTTCTCTATCAGTTTTAAACATCTTTGAGTTAATGGTCATCCAAACGTTTAGATTTTATCTGCACTGATGAGACATAAGTTGTCGAAATGCGCATATGCAGAAAGTAAATTCACAGTGACTTCGGTATTTAGTTATTTTAAACTCGAATTTTGAGTTTTCCACTCGACATTGAAAAAAAAGGAAATTCAGATATCAAGAGAAAGGGGGACAACTCTTGAGTTATTTTGACTGGGGTGAACTAGCTCCTATGTAGCGACTACAGCCACATACTATTTAATTCTACCCCGCCACCTGAATCTGTTTTAGGGGCCCCGGCTACAGAGCCACCGAGCGCGTCCCCAGTTGGTGGATAGGGGAATGCCCTGTCTATCTGGGGTTGTCAGGTCATAATATAGATAGCCTGACCGCGAACCATTGTAGCCAAACTGTGTGGAGAAACGTCAAGCTCCATGAAGCATAAAGACCCCTTCTATATTGTATATAGAGAGCCGAGTCACTGTGACTTGTATAGAAGGCTAAATTTCCTGCCCCTACCCCTTTTCAGTGGCAATTAAAGCTCGGCTCGGTTGCCTCTGCCATCTTTATGTCTTTCTTCTCTTAATTGATTAATTTGTTCTCGTCCTGATATAGCAGAAAGATTGCTCACTGGACGTTAAACTCAACTAACTAATCAATCCATCAATATTTAGTTCTGATGAACTTGCTTGTAACATATATTGCAGGGGCGTTAATTTACTCAAAAGAATATTGGTTTTTAAGGTCCAAAAAAGCCAGTCACGGGGTGACATGAAACGAGGAAGCAATATATCGTCATTGCCGGGAAGGCCTTTGTTTCTAAGCGATTACAGAATTGACCTTAACATGTCTTTAACAAACTAAGGTCTTACACTAATTTCCTCACTATTCATTGACAACACTGCAATTTCAGCCTTCTAATTTTCTATGTAATATATCAAATGTGATGAAGCGTTAGGGTTTTGTACTTAAGACACCTTTATTAAAAACATAACCAACGAATTATTTTGATTCCAGAGAATATTATAAAAGAAGACCAACAGTTAATATTTAACCGAATAAACAAACAAAAATCATTCAAAACTTTCTTTAAGTATGTGCAAATGAACTTTTCACATATGAGGGAGAGTTCAGACAATTACCCGGGAAATCTTATTTTTAATCATTGTTAAAAAATTATTTCTAAAGAACGATTACTAAATTTTATGCAAGATCTTTGACCTATTATGTATGTAAAACTTTGTCTTTAAAAACTTTGTCCAAGATGAAACATGATACAAAAAGTAAAGTTTATACCCTAGACTGCTTTCCAGGTAGCAACCAATCAAAATTATCGTAACAATGTTGCTCAGGTGATATGCGAATTGATACAGAGTACCTTATACAGGATTTTTCGTCACCGATAAACGGCGTTAATAAGCTGAACTAATGGCACATGATTTTTTTAACCTTTGACATTTTAACAAGACGGCTAGTTGAATTTCTGAAATACATCCGTCACTCGATAATTAGGATTATCGTTTGAGCCATTGATCTTACGTAACAGATAATAGTTCATTCCTTACCATAAGACTTTGTTTAAACAAAGGATACACAAAAATAATAAGTAATGCCACTTTTACCTTATTCTCCTTTAATATTGTAATTTCTAGATACCTTTTGCAAAATTAATTTATTGAACCTAAGATTTAGGCCATCTTTTTGAATTTAAAACAACTTCAACCTTCAAATGCAGATTTCTGTTGTAATATTATATTCCAAAATTTTAAGGTAATGTTTTGTGGAAATACATATGTAAAAATGGGAAGAACAAGATTGTCCCTTTTATTCAACTATATTATAGTTACCAACCGCAACTCTGTCCAATATATATGTATTAATGTCATATATATTGGACAGAGTAGGAACATTTGTGTAGCAGTCGTACATGGAGAACAACGAAAATAAAATATGAAATGAAATAAAAATATAAAAAAAATAATGGGAAAATATATTTGTTGTGGATCATCTAGAGAAACAAAGAGAGATAGAAAAAAAAATGATAATAAGATTGATTGATTGATTGAATATTGTTAAACGTCTACTCAGCAATATTTCAGCTATATCAAGACGAAAACAAGTTTGTTAATAAATAATCACTTTGGGGTATGGAAAGGGCCATGGGACGGGAAATTCCGACTGCCACTGGAAAAGTAGGGTGAAATCTTCAAGGGCGGGGAATTTAGCCTTGTAGCCGATCACCTACGGACCACCCCAAAAAGAGCTTGCTACAAGGGTTCTTTAACACTAAATATATAATAATTTATTGATACTATTTTAATTAGAAACGGCACACATTATCCATGAATTTTCACTACGAATGGTTTTCTTAATTTCCTATTTCGACTAATTTACACACGGTACATACACTATAATCCATCTTCCATAGTGAATTATTAGAATCCATCCTACATACTGAATAAATATCTAATTCGTGTAACATCGGAGTCCACACATTCCAGGAGATGATGCCACAAGACGGAAAAGTAAATAATTCTTTAAGAGAATCGGCTGTATAAAATGTTCGACCTGTGTCGGCAACATCGACACAGTCTAGTAAAACATGTTGTATTGTGTAAGCACAGTAACACGGAATACACTCAGTTCGGTCATCATTTAAAAGATAACCATGGATATAATGGGGGGGGGGGGGGGGGGGGGGTGGCGGTTGGTACTATTTGTTTCAAATTCTTAAACTGGGGAAGTTATATCGTTGTCTACGTTAGTCTTTTGTCTTATTCGTGTTCTTCATGTGTAGTTCCATTCACATTGTGGCATGTATTTATAATTTTTATCCATTGTAAGTTTTTTCTGTTGTCCATTTTTTTACTTTTATAGGTTTTGACAGAACAGTTGCATATCCCTGGTGTGTTAAGTATGTATTCTCCTTCAGGCAGGAGTGGGTTAAAAATATTTCTTCCTCGAGATAGTAAAAGCGAGCATGTTAAAATCGAAATTTTACTATCGAGAGAGAAGAAATATTTTTAAGTCAAGACCTAACTGAATGAGAATATTTTTCTCCCATGAAATTTATGTAAAACGCGAAAAATCTAAAATGGCGGGAAATCTCTCGCAGAAATTTAATCAACGCCCGTTTGTTAAAAAGTTGCGTGCACATTTAACCAACTGCTGAGAATGGTAGAAATATATATAATTTTCAAATAAAAATAATCCAAACTAAGATTAATGTTCTATTGAATAAAATAACAATTTACATAAAGCAACAAAACAAATAACGAAAGTCTGAAAGAAAACAAATGCGGATATCCACTTTTACGTTGGTAGTTTAGGGATGAATTGATGCTGATTACGGTAGCTTTATCAAGCCCAAATCGGACAGAACTATCAACTTCTCACAGAACTAAGAACTTGTCACAGTGCGGATGAGAAACAATCAACGACAACATAGCTATTTTTGTTTTGTTATTTCCTACATAGCTATATTTCAGTTATCACTAGATGACAACACTTGTTGGGGCTTACGCTTGAAAGTTAACATCAAAATTTTTGAAGTATACTCGAACAATTCAGAATAAAATTAACAAAGATTAATATTCGTCAAATTATATATTATTAATAAAATATCTTCTCGGTATCAAGAGAGAAAATGCCTTTACAAAAAATAAAAATTATTCAAACGGCGAAACTGTTTCAACAGTTAATTACCCTACCGACTCCCACCTATTTAAGAGGAAATCAATTATTACCTATAAACGTAGTAGAAACATACCAGAATTTATTATTTTATCAGCAAAATTTCAGTCGACAATTTAACAGGAATATACAATATGAATTAAAATTTATCTAGTTTTTTTTTTCGAACAGCATGGACCCCGAGGGAACCCCGGGATATAGAAATAGGACCCATTCCGTGGTTGTGCGGGATTAATAAATACACAACCCATCTTTCGGATGGGATGTAAACTCAGGTCCACGTGTTGGAAGAAATGCAACGCTTCCTGCACGTTATAGAACCCTTGTAGCAAGCTTTTTTGGAGTGGTCCGTAGGTGATCGGCTACAAGGCTAAATTCTCCGCTCTTTTCGATTTCACCCTACTTTTCCAGTGGCAGTCAGAATTTCCCGTCCCATTGCCCTTTCCATACCCTAAAGTGATTATTTATTAACAAACTTGTTCTCGTCTTGATATAGCTGAAATATTGCTGAGTAGACGTTAAACAATATTCAATCAATCAATATATTTAAATGGTGAAGACCGACCTGAGTGTATTCCATGTAATTGCGCTTAGACAATACAACATGTTTTACTAGACTGTGTCGATGTTGCCGACGTACGTTGCACATTTTGCATAGCTGATTATCTCAAAGAATTGTTTAAAAAGGTTGCTGGCGACAAAATTATTCAGTCTTTAAAAGCTGTTAATTTGCATAGTAAAATATAGATATACATATTATCAGATTTTAAAAATTTCAACTATGCCTCTTTTCCAATTTCAGGTTCAGCTTTTAATAATGTAATTGCATTGCACGGAGTTGGTGCTACTTCCATATACATAGATTGCCTACATTTGCAAAATGTTCGCCTGATAACAATGCCCCTCTGGAAGGAATAGTTATCAGTTTCATTATGTGCTTTTTCTGAAATAATTGCGTGTAGAAGTTTTGTTTTGTAGGAACAATACAACATCCAAACCTATCAAATAATTCAATAAGAAATAACTTTGTTCCACGTAGCTGTTTAGAGCAGATAACACACAATCGCTTTCAGTTTCAGCGTTATTACTTACATTTGCAAAGAAAATAATTTCTATTAACTTTCTGTCAGATTCCTTCCAAAAGCTTGACACTCCTTTCATTCCTTGTCATTTAATATTTAATGCCGGGAGTTTTGCGTCTTTCCTGGAAAGGGGCCTGACAAACCAGAACTGGTATTGGATAGAACGTTCGACAAACGCTCATAACAAAAGAAATACCAGAGCACATTACAGCACAGAAGTCTCGCTGACTATAAAGTTTTGAAGAAAACCTCGGCAATTGTGAGAAACATTTAGCATATTTCTTTTTATATTTGTATGAAGTATGAAGCCAAGAAAATGCTGGATCAAATAATTTTGCTGGTTCAAATAATTTTGATAATTTTAGTTACCGCTCGATAGATTTTATTTCATTGTGCAAATCTTATAGTAAATCAATAGAAGCCAGCTACCGTACATTCAAATATATTAACAATATATCTATGACAGATATGGTTTTAATAAAATTTTCTGGACAGTTGATGTATCCGTCTGCTGATATGTTTGAGAACTAGTTTGTCCAAGAAAAACCTGTTTGCTTGAATGCTACTGAATGGTCCATTTTAAGTTGACTGGTTATGATACATGTATGGTGAACCAGTTGTAGAGGATACAACTCCTGGTTGAAAATCTGACATCAGTGGTCTTTCCAGTGCAGAATCTGTAGCTGATTGCTTAGACATCATTTGTGAATATTTATTCGACTGATTGTCTGAAAGACCTATTTACAAACGTCGCTCGCGACAAAATCGTTCAACTTTTAAAAGCGATTAATTTATTTAATATGATTTAAACGGATTTATCTTAGATTTTCTAATATTGTAACAGTTAATTTGACATTTCTCCTATATTGTTTTTTATATTTTACATTCTTGTTTTACTTTTATAAAGTTACAATGGTTTTATATTGATATTTAATATATTTATTTTAATTGTTCAATTTACTCAACACTTCTCGCCACAATATAGCTGAAATATTGCTGAAGTTGGTGTAAAACATCAATCAATCAATCATTTGTGAATGTAATCTTTCGGTAGTGGGGTTTGAGAAACAAATTGTGAAATTTGTTTTTCTGTAGCTGGTTGCTGAGGTATAAGTTGTGAAGGTGGCATTTCTGTAGCAGAGTTGTGATGTAAGTCGATCTGTAGTTAGTTACTGAGGTATAATTTGAGACGGTTCGGTTTTCACTTACTTTGTGAACGTGGTAATTTAAATATTATTTATTTGGTCCAAGGCCCATAACTCCCTTAATAATCAGTAGACCGGAACCAAATTCAAACTTGGTATGTAACTGTAACTGATTAAGGTACTCAAACACAAAATATCAGATCAATACCTCCAACGGTTTGGAAAAAGTGCGGAAAACTGTTCTAGACTGACAGAGCGCTGGTAGGGAATTCTATTGTGTCTATGTTAGCGTTTGAAATACAGTATTTTAATACCCTTTTTTAGTTGTGTTGGTGTTTGGAGACTCAAGCCTCTGTCTTTGAAGATCCTTCAGGGTTGTTTCAACTTTTTTGGACCATTTGTCAAAAATTCATCAAGGTACTTGAATCGGTTTTCAGGGGCTCTGTCTACAGAGCTGCTGGGCGCGTCTCCAGGGGAGGGGGATAGGGGAATGCCCTGTCTTTGCGGGGTAGTCAGGTCATAATACGGAAAGCCTGACTGCGAACCATTGTAGCCAAACTGTTTGGAGAAACGCCACGCTCCATGCAGTATAAAGACCCCTTCTATATTTCTCTAAAGAGAGCAGAAGTATTGGGTGTCGTAAAGAAGGCTAAATTTCCTGCCCCTACCCATTTCTCCGCTTTTCCAGCGGCAATCATAAGACGTTGCCCTGGTTGTCGCTTCCTCCTTTATTTCTTTCTTCTTTTTACTCGCATTGTTTTAAATTGCTTAAAATTTGATCCCGTCCTAAAATATTGCTCATTGGACGTTAAACTCTAACTAATCAATCAATAAAAAATTCATAGTCATGCGTCTGTGGTGTTAGATATATAATGTCTCTTTCCAATGGATCCAATGTAGTATATTTTTTGCAGGTCTTCAGTGAGGGCACTTCGTCTGTCAATGGTAATATTTCCTCAAATCGATGATACAATATCCATCACCCATATATTTATACTCAAATTTGCTTCCCTCGTTTTCCTTTATCACTTTATACACTATACTGTAGCGCGCTAGGGGTACTATAATTCCTAAGGCACTCTTCCCAATTAGGATCCTAATCCTCCTGGACTAAAACCAAAATGTACCAAACTATTTGAAACCTGATATATAACCCTTGATAGTGATCCCTATGTGCTGCTATACTAATTCACAAGTACTGGGCCTCAATAATGGACAGTATGTTAGTTTCCATATTTTATTTTCATTCAATCAGATATCAATTTCCATTCAATTTGACTTATATTAAAAAAATAGTGAAAGAAATGTAACCATTGTCCAGTTCACTATGTAGCAATTTCTTTGATTTCAAATAATCATTGCAAAATTATTGCAAACAATCACTCGATAAATTGGACACTATTTTAATAATATTTAGTAGTTCTGGAAATGCTTATCGGTCCTTCTACGGTAACTATATACTTAAAATTATCCCCCTTGAATTCATTTAACTTTATATTCAAGAATTTTAAACAAAATCCAAATTTCTCCTATAAAATAAGTAAATTCCAATCTTAGATTTAATTGCAAAAATTGAACTTTAAAATTTTGGCAAGTCTTATATATTTTCGATTTTAGAGTTATCTCTCCTCCATAATCTCATCCACAGAGATTATTATATTCAATTTGAAGACCGGGCTTTGGGTATAAATAGAAGCCAATAAGAAAAATCATGGTTTTTCAAAATTCTTAACAGCTTTCAAGACCAGGCAGTATTTTCCTAAATTACTGATTCAATAAATTTTTGTTAGCCAAAAGAATTGGCAGTGTAAGAGATATACATACCGTGGTCATTTTTACTGAGATTTGTTCAATATATTCTTATATAAGAAATATTAAACATTATAAATCTGAAGTGATAAGATTTTCAAAATTTGAATTTCCCTGACTCACAGATAGGTTGGAGCTTATATCAGCTGTGTTCTGTTATTGTTTACAAAGCAACACGTGCACATGCTGATAAGTGAAAACTGCCTACCTTGGTTATCAGTTACATGCCTTAAGAATGATTTCAGTGTAATTTTCAACATCCAAGGTGATATGATTAATTTCCAATTAATTTTAATTCCAGAGTATGATAATGCAGTATTAAGTGCACTATTGGTTATCAATAAAAATATTAATCACTTGTTTACCGAGGTTACTGTGAATTTACTTTCTGCATTTCAACAACTTATGTCTCTTTAGTGCAGATAAAATCTAAACGTTTGGAAGACCATATACTCAAAAGTATTTAAAAAACTGATAGAGAACAAATAACCAATATGATCTAAATGTAAAGCCAAAATTAGCTAAGGACAGAGCTATGCACGAGGGAGATACTCCTTAGTTTTCGACAAAATTTACAAAAATTTAGATATTGTAAGGTTCCATAAATAATCGGCTTTCGGGTCAGCACCGGAGTACTGATTACTGGGCTGGTGAATACCCTCGGGGACTAACAGTCCACCAGCGTGGCATCGACCCAGTGGTAACAAATAACTAAATACCGAGGTTACTGTGAATTTACTTTCTGCATATGCGCATTTCGACAACTTATGTGTCTTCAGTGCAGATAAAATCTAAACGTTTGGAAGACTATATACTCAAAAGTATTTAAAAACTGATAGAGAACAAATAACCAATATGATCTAAATGTAAAACCAAAATTAGCTAAGGACAGAGCTATGCATGAGGGAGATACTTATATAGTTGCAAAATTTTATCCAAAGAACTGAATAACTTATATGTTGTCTAAGTTTCAACTTAATCCCATTTGTGACCCATGTAAGGGATATCCGAAGGATTTCGGAACCACTGTCTAACTAGTTCTAAAACACATTTGGGGATAATGTCCCTTTGATGGTAGACAAACTTTTTCCATGGCTTGTCCCTTTTCATTGCATTCCCTTTTCTAACTAAGTTTCTAGGGTCATTCCATACACCACGGTGGAAAAGGGTGGTCCAGAATCGCTTGAATTTGTCTTTCCTTAAAACAGAATTTCTTTCATTTGGTTCATGATTTTCATTTTCCCACCACAGTTTTCTATTCTGATCATCTGTTATGCACGAACGACATAAACAGTTGGACACTCTGGTAATTCATCATGTGGGATGGAAAATTCTTGGTAGTTAGATTCATTGTTTATTCAGTGGATCCATCATTTTTGTCAAGTTTAACTTCATTTAAATCCCAGCCATTATGGGCAAATAAATAATATGTAGCATTTTTTTGTTCTTGAGTAACCTCAAGTGATAAAACTGTGGTAGCATTATCTTCTGTACTAGTTCCCTCCATCTTCTACATACAATTCCAAAAACATTCTTATGGAAAGGATCTAGGAGGGGGGATTTATGATAAAAATATTTTCACTAGAATTGTCTGTAGAAAAACATTATACATTTGTAATAAAAATATCTTAAATCATTCTGTGGATGTCTTTTCGATTTTTTCATATAAAAAAACATATTTGATAAGAGATATGACAAGTGATCAGTGCCTACTTAAAGACCCATTGTGTATTATCCTAAATGATAAAAACGGGCATATATGTATTTGTTCTTGTGGATTTGGCGGGAATGGACCATTTTATTTTCTTCTAGTTGTGTTAATCATAGGGATGTAAGATAAAATTTAAAAATGGCAGATTTATTGTTTTCAGACTTATACAATTCTACACTGTGTAATTATTTTTTAGCACATTTTTATTTTTTAGTACATTTTTATCTACATCTCTGATTCAAAATGTATTTATTAAATGCTTTCAGACAAAAAAGCTTGACCTCTGTTGATTCTGACACTTAGTTAACCTATTTATGAAATATAATAGACTAATCCAGTGAAAGTTTTATCCAAATCTCATAACCTTCACATTTCTTTTTGCATATGTGCACACAACATAAAAAATGTCAGAAAATGATAAGAAACCAAGAAAAAGAACTCCATGTTTTCGTATAGAACTATCAGGAAATTATGAGACAAAAAATGAAATATTTAGTAAATTATCAGAAATAAGACAGAAATTATCACAGCAGCAACATGACAGGCCCATTGGAAATTTGCAAGTTGTACAAGCACTTATAAAAATGGGAGTTAGACAAAAGTAATGAAGTAAATGCTGGAAATAAAGAGGAATCATGTCCATCTTCCTTTGTAAGATCAAAGAAGACTGATGCAAGCCAAAAAATATTCTTGACTGCGGAGGAATCCCTCAAGAGAATGAAAGCCATCGTGGAATGGCTTTCAAGACATTGTCAAGGAAAAGTTAAAACAACCAAAATGTTGCAGAAGGGGCATGTGTTCAAAACAACGTTTAAATGTGACAATAATGAAAGACCACACATCTTTTCATGGTCTTCCTCTCCTTATCTACCTAATAAAAAGTATCTTGTGAATAGTAGGGTAAATCATGGAGTCTGCCTGCCGACTACAAAAGATTCGTAAGAGGTGCAGGAATAGGAATTGTTGCTGATGAAAGTCGCTCTTCATTTTCAATGCCAAACATATACAGGCAGAATATGACTATTCCACAGACATTGCCTTTAAGAAATTGCATCTTATGACGAACTTGTCCGATGCCAGGCACGGATGGCGCAAAAATGCCAAGGACTCAAGTGTTGTATGTATTGAAGATAAAACTCATAAAGTACTTAGATGTTAACATATAACAAAAGCAATTGATCCAGTATCTCAAAGACATGAACGAGTTGGGACAGAAAGGATATACGATTATTTGAATGAAAAAGAAGTGAGAGTTAATGTGCATTGTCATGACAGAAATTTGTCAATTAACAAATTTGTGCGGGAACAAACAAGCACAAAATCAGAACGACACATGGCATTGTGTGAAATCTGTTAAAGCAGCGCTGAAAAAAGTTTCATCGGGCCAAAAGGTTCAGAAAGAAAAACCAGGTTTTTCCAGTTATCAGATAGAGTAGAACCTGTTACTACACACCTTTATTGGGCCATTCAGACCTGTGATCAAAATAAGAGGAAACTGCAAAAACTGTTGTTAAATATTGTGGACCATTACAAGAACATACACCATGACTGTCATGAGAATTCCAGATGTAAGCGGGATTCAAAATATGAACGGTCACGAATTGTGATAACCGCGCCACTTGCCGAAAAACTTCTCATTGGTGTAATTCTAAGCTCAACAATCTATAAATATGCTGATGATTATATTATAGGTCGGGATACCTTCTACGTTGAAAACTTCAATAATGTAACAAATATATACCAAAATAAACGTATTACATTCGGAAATAGCCAGTACAATGCTAGAGCTAATCTTAGTGTTCTCCATTAAAATGAGAATGTTGACAGAGAAGATACCCCACTTTCTACTCAACAAAGTGATAGGGCCTCTAGAAGCAGGAAGGGAAACAGAACTACAAAAAAGGCTACCTATACCTTTAGAAATAACATTTGGTCAAGATTTGTTAAAAGTGTTTACAGGAAACAAAAACGTAAATAATGGGATAATTGTATGTCACTTATTTTTTTCATGTGTTTATTTTAGAAGTAATTAAGTCAGGGATTAAATGTGCATTTTATACTCAGTATTGATCAGTGTTGGAATTAAACTTTATCTGTATCAAGATAAAGGTAAGAATTTTCAATTTCTACAGCATGTGCCTGTACTGTAAACAGATGTTGTGTAGTTATTTTTAGGATGTTTATATCATTAAGCTCCACCTTTCTCTTATAGGTTTAATTGCTTACCACCTGGTAAAATTTTTAGGCCAAGCCCGGCATTTAAATTTTCTCCCCTAATTAACAATATGTGCAGTACTTAATCCCCGGCACGTGAATCGGTTTTCAGGGGTTTTTGGCTACAGAGCTGCCGGGCGCATCCCCAGGTGGTGGATAAACTGTGTGGAGAAAAGCCACGATCCATGCAGTATAAACACCCCTTTTATATTTCTCTAAAGAGAGCAGACGCATCGGGTGTCGTGCAGAAGGCTTAATTTCCTACCCCTTCCCATTTCTCCCTATTTCCAGTGGCAATCAAAAGTCGTTGCCTCGGTTGTCCCTTCCTCCTTTATTTCTTTCTTCTTTTTCTTACAATTTTTTGAATTGATTAACTTGTTCTCGTCCTGATATAGCTAAAATATTGCTCATTGGACGTTAAACTCTTAACTAATCAATCAATCAATCAGTACTTAATCTCATCCACAGAGATTAATACAAAATAATACAAATTATCTCCCCTGTATTCAAAACATTCAATCCCTGCATCAGAGATTTATTGATTATCTCCCCTCAGTTGACAATATTTGACAACTAGAAAGACTTAATCTCGTCCACAGAGATTAGTAATGAAAAAAACAAAAACAAAACATTTTACCAATTTACCTCTCCGTAAGGTAACAATTTGTACGAGTAAGACTTCAACAAATGAAAACGGACAATGCCTCCCACAGAGTATGAAGAAAATTCAGTATTCAGCTAATAGGTCATAAAAAATTACACTGCTAGTGATTTGAATTGATGATCTCTGTCAAACAGAAAATAATAACTTTCATGAAAAGTTTTATATCCCAACCTTAAGGAATATATATGTTATTGATATTCCAGACCAACAGGAATACCTATTATACTTAAGTTTAGGATATTCCAATCCAACATGGAATATGTATTTACATGCTTTCTTTTTATTTTTAATAAAGAAATTTAACAAATTTAGTTATTCGGTTTATTTCCTATTGTTCCTAACAATTTCAGTAGAAGTGTTTAATTTTCCAAGCCTCCTGGAATATTTGTGGTCACAATTAATGATATTCCAAGCCCTAGGGAATATCAGTTATTTATTGTTAATATGATATTCCTATCCTTCAGGAATAATTGTTAAATTAATTTTATGATATTCCCAGCCCTAAGGAATATCTTTTTTACCTTTAATGTATTCCAATCCAATATGGAATAATTATTTTAAATTTTTTGATATTCCAAGCCCTATGGATTATCTACTTTTTAAATGTTCTCAACCTCAGAGAACACTATCCTACTGCCAAATCTATGAAATTTAAAGAAGTGAATAGTTATTTATTCCATTTCAAATGTATTTAATTTTCCTTTAAGTTGTTTAATCTCAATTTAAACAATGCTTAGACCTAACAACTTACAGAAAAATTAACTTGAATAGGAAAAATATTCAATACTTTAACTAACCAAACATTTGAACATTAAATTTCAGTGCTCAAAGAAACAATAAACTTGGAATTTAAAGTGAATTAAGTTAAATTAAATTAGTTTTTAAACAAGATGCCAAATTATAGCAATTTAACAAAATCCTAGAGACCAGCTCTAGAGTTTTGCAAAAAGTTTGAAATTTACTTTGTTTTTACTTTTAATAAAAACTTAAAATTACTATTGAAAATAAGCTGTTTTAAGTATTTTAAGCCAAAAATATAAAGCTTTTTAGAAAATTCCAAAATACTGACTGTCTCAAGCCGTATCCTAAGCAGAACTGACGTCCCAAGCGGTGCGAAAAATGACGTAGCGTAAGACGTTGGAGAGTCCTACAAACGGTGGGACCTGTCCCACAAACAGTGGGACCTGTCCCACAAAATTGTAGTCACCTTGGTTTTTACACAGATTATGATTAATTCTTAAATGAAAATATAAAAATCATCAGTAATCAATAAAATATTTCTAACTTTAAATTACAATTCCTTTAATCATAAATTTATCTTGAAAATAATGTATAAAAGAACTTTTGTACTTTGCGCCATCTATAAAAAGCTAACCGGAAGTACAAATATGTAAACACAACTGATCAAATGGCGCTACCAATTTCCCTTTTTGCAATTACTTGATGAGCTCCAGCTAAGAAACTAACAATTTACTAATAACCTGTAAAGTAATTGAGTAATAAATGTTAAACAGAAACAATTTTCAAGTGGAAATACTAACACATGTTCAAGGAAAACGTCATCCATGCATGACCGTAAATTTGCATAAATGTGTATTCCTTGTAGAATAAAATACCTGTAGACTAAATATACAGTAATTATGTTGTAAAACAATAAATGACCATTATATAGGACTGACCAGATTCTTAAATAATGGCTACAATATAATAATATAAACTGTATCCCTGCAAAATATAACAGATGTTTTCAATTTTCTACGGTGATTTATTTCATACGTGCTAAAAATGAATGACTTCAGATAAAATAACCCATAAGAAATTACTTGACTGAATGATTGTTTAAAAGTATTTGGAAGAAAAAATATACTTGTCTTAAAATCATAATTAATTCAACCATTTAACTTCAAAATATATAAAATTGAAAACTCTTT
Source organism: Modiolus philippinarum (assembly GCA_002080025.1). Classification (NCBI taxonomy): domain Eukaryota; kingdom Metazoa; phylum Mollusca; class Bivalvia; order Mytilida; family Modiolidae; genus Modiolus; species Modiolus philippinarum. The sequence goes on along the minus strand of MJUU01010034.1, from coordinate 5,336 downwards.
AACCAGCAACTGTGATAATTTAATAGAAAATTATTTGTAAACTAATAACTTATGTTTTGGAACATCAGAAGATTCTAATAATAGCAATAAAAAAAATGATACACCCCTACCATTACATTGTCCCCTTTAAACATTTAGCGTCATCTCAAAGGTTAACCAAAATTCTAAAACATAATAAGTGTAAAAATGAGTTGAAGCCTGAAAAACAAAAACTTATTTAAACCAGTCAAGACAAAAATTAACAAGTAATTACTGTGTTCGCAAAGCGAAACACAAAAGTCGCCAAAAGCTCCCACTGATCAGCATCCCTGCAAATTCTAACTCCCAAAATTAGTTGAATTTTCCCGCCTTTTTTTGACCTCAAAATATCTTCACTTCTTGCACAATGTTTCTGTAAATTTTCATGCAGTTTGGAGCATTTTCAATTTTCCCAAATGTTCCCGCCTTTTTTCAGTTTCCATGGCAACAGCCGCCATTTTGTAAATTTTCAAGCTCAAAACATGTTCTCTACTTCTTACTCATCCTTCACGTAAAATTTCATCACGGAACACTTTTAATTTTCCCGCCTTTTTCAGTTTCCATGGCAACGGCGGCCATTTTGAAAATTTGAAAACTGGAATGGACATCTTGGGACGGGGTACCATCATCCTGTGAAGTTTGGTTAAGATTTACCAATGGTCTCCGAGAATTTGGTGGAACAAGTTCAGTGACGGAAGAAAGAAAGGAAGAACAATAATAAGAATAATAATAATAAGAAACGGAGCAAAAACAATTTAAAGTATGTCTATGTCTAAACAATATATATATATATATATATATATATATATACGTCTAAAGTGATACACAACAACATCAAAATAAAATTATTATAGAGAAATTTAGGCAATAAAAAACCTAAATTGATCAAATGACGAAATTTTCACTAGACCTACTAGCTTTCTCAACGTATCTCGATAAGTGATCGTAAAAAATATTTACATACATCGAACGTCAAAGATATTTTACCTGGACACAATATTACAATTTTTACACAAAGATATTTTTGTACCAGACTTGTGACAAAACATAACTGAATGATAAATTAAGAAAATGGGTAGGGGCGGGAAATTAGCCCCGCTAAACACTATATGTGCAAACACCACTTCTTTAATAAATATATAAACAAATACTGTGAAAATGAATACTTAAATAAACGGAATGAAAAACAAATTACTACGATTTCATGTTAATGCCATCCGGATGTAATGCACAAAACTCTCTGATCCAGAAGCTTTCTCTCGATTGTCTCTGTTTTGATGTTGTTGTGTATCACTTTAGACGTATATATTATTATTTTGTTTGCACAGTATCGTTAATTTTGTTTTCGATCCGACATCCTATAGGTTAGTGCGTTGGCTATCTTTTCAGGGTTTTATATATATATATATATATAACGGTCTATGGTAGGAACCCAACGGGGTTAGAATTAGAGAAATGAATATCGAGATTGCCTTCCCACCGAGGGATTTGGCTGCTCTTCGAATGCACAGATATTACAGACAAATTACACTGCCCACGCCATCTCTGCGGGAGACCCAAGGGATGCAAAATAGAGTGAGCTGCAAATTTATTTTGACACGTAATATGAGAGTTAAGTATATTAATTAACCGAAATTTGAACATGGAATTGGTGGTGTAATGGTTAGCGTGGCAGACTCTCAACCCTTAGTACCTTGACAGAGGGCGTTCGAATCCCGCTGGAATCAACAAAAAATTAATATTTAATATTAAAAGAGTTAGACTTAGACTTTGGCTTTGGTTTGGTAGAAAAATACATTACAGGCAGATGACTCAAGCCTAAATGATTAATTTCATTTTTTTAAAACAGAAGTACCCAAAATTGCAGTTAATTTATCTTCTGCATATGGCCATTTCGAC
>MJUU01010033.1:6531-29916 GCA_002080025.1 Modiolus philippinarum | reverse complement strand
AACATCTCTACTAAGCGGACATAAATGAACAAAAAGACTAAGCTTGAAAAAGATTTGACTTGCATCACGGTGGTATTAAAAATTAAGAAAACACTGCAGTTGTACTTAATTTTTAGTCTGCACATAGAATTAGACAGCTAATTCAATAATTTCCCTTGGTTAAAATGACTGTAAGTATCGGTGATTGTTTTACTCTGTTGCATTTAATTAGCCATGAAGATGGTTGAAATGAATTTCCCTCACAGCCGCTCCGTTACATTTTCAACTAGTTCTTTTTCTTCAGGATACCTATTCCAATGGATTTCCCTCACAGCCGCTCCGTTACATTTTCAACCAGTTCTTTTTCTTCAGGATACCTATTCCAATGGATTTCCCTCACAGCCGCTCTGTTACATTTTCAACTAGTTCTTTTTCTTCAGGATACCTATTCCAATGGATTTCCCTCACAGCCGCTCCGTTACATTTTCAACCAGTTCTTTTTCTTCAGGATACCTATTCCAATGGATTTCCCTCACAGCCGCTCCGTTACATTTTCAACTACTTCTTTTTCTTCAGGATACCTATTCCAATGGATTTCCCCTCACAGCCGCTCCGTTACATTTTCAACCAGTTCTTTTTCTTCAGGATACCTATTCCAATGCATTAACTATGAAAGGATATGGAGTAAATTCACAATAATAGAGTAATAAAGATATAAAGCTTAAACAAAGCGTTGGAACAATGCTGTTATTGTTGTTGTTCATCTTGAACTCACCATAAGGCCCAACAATGCTCATATTAAGTTCAAAACGGTTCCTAACACCACTTTTAGAGGAAATTTTTGCTTAATGTCGTGCAACGTAACATTAATGTATCCCATCCAGCGCACATTAAATTTTATCTTCATTTCGTGAGACATAAATTTGAAAAAAAGCACTTAGACGTAAAATTTGGTGTATGTGATAGCTCTTTTTTAACTGATCCATGTAAATAAATGAATAATTTATACTTATTGACTGGTTATGAGGGAATAGCAAGTTTGTTATTCCCGAGACCCTGACTATTGTCCGATGCGTAGCCGAGGTCAATAATCGTGGTCAAGGGGAAAACAGACTTGCTTTTCACAAATAATCAGTCTATAAGTGTTTTATCATACCGAAAACACAAGATTAACAACTTTTAAATCATCTTTAGATAATAATTCTCTCATTTCTAGTATTTTTTTCTAAATTTTATATTCTTATAAACATAAACAATTACATAAATTTTCATCAACAAAATTTATTCTGTGAATAGTGTTCGCTGTAATTTGCATTGCTTAAGTTTAGAGTTGTCACTTGAAAACAATGATTTCAGAGCATTCTGACTTATCAACATAACTTTTATCCAATATTAAACCATTGTTGTGACGTCATCTTTTGTATTAACTGTGGATTCTTTTTAAAGAACCCACGGCTTCTCCTCTATTGTTTTCTCAATTTAAAGTTTATAAACGTCCCGAGGGAAATGTATGTTTACTACATTTCACAGTGCGATATAATTGTCCGATTAAGCGAAATATTTTTTTTTCGCATCCAGTTTTATGATACCTTCGTTAGGCACGGACCTTTTTGATTTTCGGGGTGGGGGGTGTAGTGCTTGGATTAAGTTCATCCGAGTTGCTAAAGTTTTGGACCGCATGCTAGGAAAATTTATTGTTTGGTGAGCAAGTTTTTTTTTCTAATAAACAGCGCGAGGGTTAGATTATTTTCTTACCAAGAGTTGCTGGTGTCGGAGATTTTTTTTTAGCAAAGACTGGGGTCAGAAATCCCAGCCCCCATCCCTGAAATCAAATGGTCCGTCCTTTATTGCGTAGGTTATTCCAACTATAGTAAATGTATAGTATTGTACATGTTGTAGCAGCTGATATCATTAATTTCTATAATATATATCTGATAAATACGCGGAAATGTTCTATTCAGTCTTTTCTTTTTTAAAAATACACTTTAGTAACTTGTTCGAGTAATAGAGAACAAGCCGTATTTGCGTTTACTTACGCTATATTCCGACTTTTTCGGGTTGACTTAATTAAGTTGCATGTGAATCAAATAACAAACATACTCATCAAGGGCGAGCCCATAGTGCTGCTTATGAGTGCCGGGAGAAAAAAATCGATTTTATAATCATTTACTAGTTCGATCCTGTTATCAGTGTTAGTTCAAAATATGTACAAAATATACAAAATTATGCATCCAATTGTGGTGAATAGCACAGTGATAGATAACTGTCTTACCAGCGGTGCTGCATGGTATTTCTTCCAGAATATTTGGTAGATGGAAAATTAAATAAAAGATCCCGTTTGTACACATTTTTCATTGATTCATATTTTTCTGTACCACTGAGCTGCTTATTTAGAAAAAGTACTATGAAATATCATTAACCGGGGGTAAAACACGGGATCTTCTGCTCTAAGAGAGCCCGGAGCCAATGCAAGTGCAGCCTAGATTCCTATGAGTGGAGCCCGGATCCCTAGTGTTAGAGCCCGGAATCCTGTGCTGTAGCCAAGATCCCCACGTTCAAAAATGGTTAGAGCTTACTGTTCCAGAGCCCATTTTATTCCCCATTCATTACACTCTTGAACTTGAAATTTTTTGGCAATCCTCTTGTTATTCAAGAATTTCAGGAGATCGTGACCTAAACAAAGATCGAAATAAAAGGACTTTAGAATTCTTAAGATTGGACTTGAAGTTTATATTCCTAGTTCAATTATTTCAATGTGTTACTATTAAGGAAAAGGTAACATTAAGCAATAATAATAAAAAATACATCCTTAGATTCTCATCCCAACTCGCCCCGATTTTTTTACATGCCTGAACAAATTTTATTTTGATTTTTTGGGGCAAATTAATGTGTTACTATTAAGGAAAAGGTAACATTAAGCAATAATAAAAAAATACATCCTTAGTTCTCATCCCCACTCTCCCCGATTTTTTTACATGCCTGAAAAAATTTTATTTTTATTTTTTTTTGGCAAATTTTGGTACATTTCTTTTTAATGAAAGCATTTTTCACAAAATTTTATAAAAATATAAAATAAAATTCGCCCATCAGCGCATAATTTTGAGAAAAAAATGGCTGAGAATCGAGAAATTATCTTATAATGGCAGTATCTTTTATGCATGAGTTTATGTATGATCTGTACTAATGACATAAATTGTTGAAATCGTAAGAATTGCTGAATGTAACCAAACGAAAAGAAGTGAAATGTTATAAAAACGTCGACAAATTACGTAGTCTTATTTTACCAACTTATTTTAATATTCACTATATTATAATTAAGTGTCATTAATAAGTCCAGTTGTTACAAGGTACCCTAACTATGACATTTTTAATAATTTGTTTTAATAAATATACGAAATAAACAAACCTCTTCTTTTATGTGTTTTTTGTTTGTTTGTCTGTTCAATTAAAAAAGTTACTAGTGCCAGAGGGACGTGCTCCTTTGGCCCCGCTGGATCCGCCACTGTTTAAAAGATTTTTATGAAGTTTTTTCATCTATTTCTATTGAAATAGTTTTTGTATGCAATAAGGAAAAAAATAGACGTTTCAAATACGTACATCTCAGTGAATAGTCATTTTCCCCTTTTTGCGGGGGGGGGGGTGTAAAGATTCTATGGTATATACAATTAAACATTATATTTCTTTCCTTTTTTGAATTTTAAAAAAAAATTTTCCAATAGATAAATTGACTACAGTAATAAAATATAACCAGTAATTACACTCTTCTCTCCCCTGCCATTTCCTCGTGCATGTATTACACTGGGGTTAAAATATTAAAATGTGTTTCGGCATAAAGTATTTCATTATACAGACAAAACTTACGTATTCTCTCTTTTTCGTTTTTCTTTGGTAAGGTTTACAGGTTCAACACTACTCACCGACAATTTTTACTGAATTAAATACCTTTTCGACTCACTTTGAAAAACATATAACCCACAATTTAACCCACAATTGAAGTTTATCTGAATATACGTTATCGGTTAAAATCAAACTTTTAGAACAACTCCATCCATATAATTCAACTGTAATACTAAGTAAGCTTTCGATCATAAAGGCAAATATATTCCAAATATAACAATGCACTGATTAGATAGGCGATAATCCTTTTAATCTCTTGATTACATAAGCGTCTCAACAATGGTTTAAGTAAGAGAAACAACGGCCAAGTGTGAATTCATGATAAACAATCCACTCGCCTCCGGCTCGTGGATTCTTTTTCATGAATTCACACTTGGCCATTGTATCTCCTTTACAGAATCATAAATGAACAGTCTATAAGTTTTAATTATACAAAAAAAAAAAAAAAAAAATTAACATTTTTTTATTCATCTTTAAATAATAATTCTCTCATTACCAGTATATTCTTTTGAATTTTGTATTCTTATTTAAACATAAAAAAACATCTTTTTCATTAACAAAATTTATATTGATGCAAAGTGAATATAGTGTTCACTGTAATTTGCATAGCTAGTTTAGAGTTGTCACATGGAAACAATGATGTCAGAGCATTCTGAATTATTATCAAATTTTTAATTCAATAGCAAAAAAGTTCGTGAAAAATTTCACACTGCCAGTCAATAGTCTGAGAAACTATTGACTGGTAAATAGTTACCAAATTGGACAAGGTGAAAAATAGTAATTTTATTTATGACATTTTAGTAGTAATGCTTATATATTGAGGTATAATAAAACGCTGTATTATATCCAGTATGAATAAAAATTTTTATGTTGTAGTATTTCTTCAGAGATCCGATAAATATTTTTTTCTCTTAAATTTTAAATGATGAAGCTACATCCAGTAAATGTACATATATTAACAAATTTACCGAATAAAATTGTGAGAAACCAAATTCAGAAGAGCAAAAGGATAATGGAGATGCAAATACACCGGGAAAAATTTTGTTCCTGAAATGTTACCATAAATTTTAGTCGTAAGTCAATATAAAATATGAAAGACTTACGAATAATTTCTATCGTAAGATTTTTTGTCAAAAGGGCTGCAGCTAGTTCTGTACAGGCATTTCAATATTTTACGAAAGGATATGGAGTAAATGAACATGAGACCATAACACATATGTTTACTCCAACTGCAATAATTTTAATGAGCTGTATGACCATTTCGGAAATTAAATCCTCATCAGCAGCACTAGAACCCAATCATAAGAAATCCACAATTTCAAAAAATGTTTAAAATGCATAAAACTAAACGAAATCCGAATAATCAGTATAATCAAATATAGCTTAGGACAAAACTACGATGGAGGGAGTTTATCCTAAGGTTTTCGAATTTAGATAATAGTAATTGAACACAGTGTACACATGAGATATTAGCTCTTGTACAAGTACACCATAACAACACAAATTGGTGGGTTAACCTGGTTTTATGGCGCTCTAAACCCACCTCCTTTTCCTTTTTCAATAAATATTGAATATAAGTTCGGGTCGAAACTTCAAATTTTTTCACAACGGGCTGATATCTATAAGAGAAATTTTTAATGATTGTATACGAACAAATAGAAGCCGGTCACAGAGATAACTATTCCATATGAGAGAAAGTCAGAATAATTGGTGTTAGCTCTCGCGTAACGAATTGAAACATACACTGCGTAAGCAGAAAAAGTTGGAATATTACTGTCAATGTTAGTGAAATCGATAATTTTGAAATTACAGAATTCCCTTTTCGTTAAGTTTAGTATTGAGATGACCAATGTCGTCAAATTCAAGATACAAGTCCAATAAAGTGTACCTAAAATGGTTACTGTTGCTTCCTTTATCTCTAATTCTGAAAGACATGTTGATGGAATCCATTAATCAAGAGATGATGCGTTATCAATGGAAATACATCATCGATGTATTACAATTTCTCACATTTTCTGAAGTTAAGAGCAATGGAAAAAAATTTTGGATTTCTTTTTGATTTTTACACCCTTAAATGTAAAGATGGATTTTTATAAAGTATTAATATATCTTATTTACTAGATATCTTATCACTGTAAAATTTTTTTTATCAAAATTAACAATCGATTTTTTTCAGCTTCGTTGAAAACAAAACAAATCGAAGTAAAGTTCTCAAACTATACTCTTTGAAACAAGTATGTATTTCCGTTCAAACTATAAATATTTGTTTTCAGACTTACAACTAATACTCATCCTGGTTAATAGAAGAGAATTTCTATTATAATTTACAAATAAAAAAATATTGAAGTTATTGGAAATTTAAATTCTACATTTTGCCATAATTTCGGCAACTAATATCTCTTCAGTGCAGATTAATTCAAAATACTTAGAAGGCCAGAAACCCAACATTTGTATATCTGATACAAAACAAATAACCAAAAAGATCTTAATTGAAATGCCAATATCAGCTACGGAGAGAGATATGCACGGGGTGATACTCATTAGTTTGCGGCTTTTTTGTTTGATATATTGCAAGTTCACACATGAAATCAGTTTTCAGGTCAGTGCCGAATTCGAAGTACCAACAACTAGTTTGGTGAATACATTCTAATCATATATCTAAAACCATTACACCAGAATTGAATCTTGAATGGGCCGATAAAAATAGTCCTCTCAGGTTAAAGTCATTGTGCAAAGATTGCAAAACATACTTTAAGAGGCTGGATGTTTTTACAATCCATGTAGTTTTACATCCTGATGCACGTCTTGGGCATGTAAATAGTTTTTTTTTTATTTTAATTACAAATTTTTACAGCCGTATAACAGATAACAAATGTAGATTGATTGATTTTAAGCGCTTTTTGCTAAACCTCTGTCTTAGTTATATTTTCAGTTACAAATGACTTTTCAGTGTTGATCATACATCATCTTATTATTTCATTGTATTATTTGCTTAAAAGTAAGGAGTATCTCCCTCTTTCACAGCTCTTTCCTTAGCTGATTTCGGCTTTTCATTTACATATTTTTAATTTTTTCTTCGCAATCTATTTTACAAATTTTTTGGTTAATTGTCTTTCAGTTGTGTTGATTAGATCTGCACTGAAGAGACATTAGTTGTCGAAATGGCCACCTGGAGAAACTACATTAACACAGTCCTTATTGTTCATTCAACTTCATTGAAAAGTGAATCGAAATATCATAGATGTATTATACGGAAAAAATGGAAAAGAAAAAGACATACAATGTCTGAATCTCATTTGTATTGACCTGTGCATTTTAAATGCTAATACATACATTTTAGTGGAATAAATGCTGTTGATAATACTCTACTTTCTCTTTGAAAATACTATGGTAAGGAAATTATATTGACATTCTGTAGCAAGAGAGTTCTTCAAATGAGTTTTGATAAACTTATTTTGCTGATTATGTCAATATAGTTATATGCTTGAATATATTAAAATTCCATGTGCATTGATTTTAATTCTCGTAATTGATTAAATGTGAGATACTACTTACTTAAATACATAATTGTTACAAAACATACTGTCATTTTCATCATGAAATGATCGTACAAAAAATACTGAGGAATGCGTTCGTTCTGTGGATGTCCATTTCTGAGATTAATGATTGGAATAGAACATTTAGAAGAAAGTAAAAACATATGAAAGAGCTGACAGAGACCAAATGACAAAAGGTCTTAAAAGCCTTTCCATTAGGGGATTACTTTTTATTATTTAAAAAAAATGTCAAAACTTGAAGCTGTTATAAGCTTTCAAACTTTCAAATGGTTTTCGGGGTAGCATCAAAGTTCCATTTTAACTGGTATTTTGCTACCCGGGCCAGCATACTGTTAAAAAGTTAAAAAAAAATACCTTCTCATCTACCAGTTTGGTTTTAATTTAAAACACCTATTTACATGACCAGTGTTATAAACGTATATTTTTTATCTTGATGCCAAAATTTTCTTAATGTATAAATACTGCATGTTAATGCCACTTGACAGGGTGTACAATTTGCATAACCTCAGGAGAAAGCACGGTCTTATTTATATCATTAGTATTTGAACAATGAATCGATATACTCAATAAAAAAAATGAAATAAAAATCAAATCAAATCAAATAATGCCCATGAAAGAAAATTCTGCAATTTAAGTTTCAAAATAAAATTATATGGCTTTAACCTATAATTCAAGTGCAATTAAGATTCAGCCTTTTTTTCTCATCAATCAGAGTATTTTGTTGTTTGTCAATTGATAGATCAAAAATTATACTGTCTATTAAACAAAAAATAAATTTGAGGGCCTAAACATATAAAAAATATTGAAAAATATCTTGATTAATTTAAAACATTTTTTTTTAAAATGAAGTATGATAGATTAAAAAGAAGTTATTATTAAAATCATTCATAAAATCATTCATTTTCTTAAAATCATTCATAAAATCATTCATATTCTTATTACAATTTCTGTCAAAAATTTGAAAGTCAACAAATTTGAAATGAATGAAAATGGTATTATAAAAATATAGTAATACAATATAATTTCACATGAAAATATGATTAAAGTTAAAACCAATTTGCATGGATTGAAGAAACATAACTGTCCATTTTTAAAAGGTAGAAAAAAAAATATCAGAAGATTGCAAATTGTAAATATTTATTTGAATGAAATTATGTTAATTAAATTGAAATAGAATTGTGTATAGCTCAAAATACATTTGTGTTTGATGTGTTTAGTAAAATGACGCTTTTTCTACAAGAAAAAAACATGATCAATATCTGAATATAATTTTTTTTCGATAGATGCTTTAATAAATAATTCAACAAATGGAAAAAAAGCGAAATCATAAAAATGATGCGTTGAATCAAAATTTTCACATAAATTCAGATGAAAAAATGATAAAAGTTAACATTACTAATTTGCATTGATATCGATATAACTGTCCACAACACGCATTTCCATATTCGTGTTTCTAAATATAATTTTAATTCATAAGACATATAATCTACTTTGTATCATTTAACATATAAAAGGTTGGTTATTGAACTTAGTACACTGATAAAGGAGAGAATAAGCCAATCAAATCGTGTTGATGAACCAATCAAAACGAAGACGATATGCTTTATGGTTAGAACGCGGAAGTGCATACCATACATAGTTATGAAAAACTTTGAACTTGAATAAATTATAAAAATACGGCAATAAATTGTCCATTTTATTAAATAAAATGTAAACGAGAAAAAAAGTAATTAAATATGAATAGTACAAAAGACAATGCAATATTTATATAGCAATAGAGAAAAGTTGCCAAGAGATTAATGAAGAAAAACTCACCTTATGAATTTTGACTGTCATTTCATGTTCTGTTGTTTAGGATACGAACGTTTAGGATTTTCGGGGGCATTTTCATAAAACTTGAAAAGAATGCCACCCAAAAGTCCCAAAGAAACGTACCAGCTGCGATAATCCACGTGGTTTTCATGTAGACACCAAACATATTTCATACGAAACATACAGAAATTTGAATAGATAAATTGAAGGTAAGAAATACAAATATTCAATGTTACTGTGCCAATTATCGACCTGGAAATTATTAGGCCTTATATAATTAAAAAAATATAAATTTAAAACAAGCGAATGATATTTTTAGAGATTGTTCAAACAAATCTACATTTCATTGATCTCCAATAAAAATATTACGTCATGATTAAAACTGCTTATCAACAAAAGTTAAAATATTAAAGTCCATTCAACATGCAAAGCACCAATGAAATGAAATGAAGTGAGCTGTCTACCGTCATACCTGTGAGACTAATTGGGTCTGTATGCTGACCTGCGCTGACTACCCGTCTGTCTGCAAAAGAATACTGTCATTTTATATGAATCAATGTACTAACACACTTCAAACTGATCTCGCAGATTAGAAATCTGACATCCGTTGATAATTACCAACATCCTTCCCAAAGTCAGTTTCCTTGTTTTTCCACAAAATTCATATCATAACGCTTGAATCAGTATATTTATTTAGATGATAGTTAATTGTCATTTTAGTGAAAATCCTACTTCACATTTTGAAAGTGTGTGAATACGAGAGTTTTTTGGCATGCTATGATTTGTTACCGGCAAGCGATACAGTTTTGTCAGCATTAATAAAGATCGTACATAATCATAGAAGTTCAGGCCCACTTCTAAAGAAATATGACTATAAAACTTTTATGTATGACCTCAGAAGACTATACCTTTGTAATGATTTAAAAAACTGAAAGTTTTTACTCTTTTCCACTTATAGCTTTGATTTATGTAAATTATCTATTCCAGTCCAAATCAAGTTTGTTGAGGCTGAGATATTATTCCTGTCACCTTACTGTTTGTTTTATATAGTATTTAACCCTTGAGTTTGTTTTTTTTATATTATTTACCTTACTCCCCAATGCATGTTTTAAATATATGACATTAATTTATCCCACCTCCGCTGGTTTGTTTTTATGAAAAGTTTTTATTTATCCCGTCCCCTTCAGGTTTGTCTTTATGTTGAATTATGTATTTATCCCGTCCCCTTTAGGTTTGTTTTTAATGTATATGATGTTTTATCCAATCCCCTTCGGATTAGTTATAAATGTGTTTATTTATCTCATCCCTTTTGGGTTTGTTTTGAATAAAGTTTTTATTTTCCCATCCTCTTCAGATTTTTTAATGAACATAGTATTTATTCATCCATCCTCTTCAGGTTTGTTTAAAATAAAATATTTATTTATCCCTCCCCCTTCAGGTTTGATAGAGTGATTAATCCATTTCCCCTCAAGTTAGTTTACAATTGATTATTAACTCAATTTCCTCTCAAGTCTGTTTTGAATAAAACATTGTCTCTATTCCAACTCAATTAAACATTGAGAGGATATTGAGTAAATGCAAATGAAACAAAATCTCTACAAATAGATGGTGGAACCTAGTATGTTCATTTAAATAAAGTATTCACTTTCATGGTTTATTTTGAACAAACTGTTAACTGCATTCTTCCGATTGTTTGTTTTCAATTCCCTAAGATTGTTTTAAGTGTAGTAATTACTTACCCCCTTCTCATGTTTGTTGTTGATATAGTATTTAGTCCATTCCATTCAAGTTAGTTTTAGTAAAAAAGGTACTCTATTCCCCATTAGGTTTGCTTTACATAAAGTAAGTACTCAATTTCCCTGCCACTTTGTTTTAATTAACATTTACTCCATTCCTCTAAATTGCATTTTGACTAGAGTTTTTACTCCATCCCTGTCACATTTTTCTATAAAAGCCCGTCAAGTTTGTTTTTTGTATAGTATTTACTACATACCTCAAATTTCAAATGTAATTTCTTTACACCTATCATTTCATATGTTATTTATCTACACATCTCATTTCATTTTTTTGTGCCCTCATTATACATATTTATTTATTTCCTTTTCACTCTTTTTATATTCATTCAACAACAGATCCCTCCTAACTCCATACTCTCTCATATTCATTCCCTTCATTCCAATTATCTCATATTTATCATATCTATTTGTCTCATTACACCTTTACCCTCTACCCCCTTATTTGAGGTCTCTTTTATGCGCAATATTTATTTACCGAAAACCAATTTTATTTGAAAACATACAATATCTAAATTTAAGAAAAATTTGTTAAAACCTCTTTCATATATTTGTCCTTAGATGATTTTGGCTTTCCCTTTAAGATCCAATTGGTAATTTTTTCTCTATCAGCTTTTTCACATATTTCGGTTTATTGAATTCCAAATGTTTCCATTTGATCTGCACAGAACAGACATAAGCTGTCGAAATGGATGGCATATGCAGAATAAAAAATCACAGTAACTTTGGTATTTTTGTTATTTATTCACCCTACCTCGACTCATATTAATTTTGTCTTCCCAATGGTTATTAGTTCTCCATCAATTTTTTGATTTATAGATTTATAGACTTCTAAATGATTGATGTCATCTGCACTGAAGGAAGAAATTGTCGAAATGACCATTCGGAAAATTAAATTTACAGTACCTTCGGTATTTAGTAATTTATCCATTTCGTATTTTTTACTACATCCAACCCTTACATATTACATCTTTAACGATCTCTAACCAAAGTGTATCAGACTAAGAGAAATGCATAACAAAGTAATAAAATAGGGATCTGTAAACTACAACGTACAATATGCCAATAAACAGAATAAAAAAAAACGAATCATCATTTATAATTTGGGCACTAATGATAATGATAAAAAAAAAATAACAATGGTAATTATGACATGCAACTTTTTAGTCCTGAAGGGTATTTCACCATCATACTACCCCTGTATTCTCATACCACGTGGAATATTAGTCTCCCGTGGTATTCACTAGATAATTTCAGTACTTTCGTTTTAAGTAAGCTCAACGTCTTAAAGGTTTTTTCCAATTACCCATCCAATTAGTGAAGGAAAGATAACAGGAAACACTTACAATGGCCGAACATTACAATCACATGCCACATTCCACCAGTGAACTGCACAATTAAAACAATAAAATGACAAAAGAAACACATAGACAGCGATAGGATTTTAGCATTTAGCTTTAGAAAACTATCTTGCCGTTTCTATTCCCCTTTTTGTACTTAATTGTACTTGGACTGTTTTTGAAAGGGTAACATCAGCCTGGTTTTTATACAAATCTCGCCTCTAAGTTATTATAACATTATTCTTAGGCATCGTCAGGTTTTTTCTCCTTCAGCTCTGAACCGTTTTTATTTTATTTTCGTTTTATCTAGAGCTATGAGACTATAGAATCGACCATGTGAATGTGACCAACACAATGGCAGTAGAACAAGATTAGAACCAACTGAAATTAGAGTTCTTTGCTAGCAGTTTACTGTTTTTTTATTCAAGTAATCAACCTTTATACCATGAACATTTGAAATGAAACAAGGAAAACAGGATAGAAATATACTTATGTCACTCATAACATTTATTTCTGGTATTAAGATATTTGGTATATTTTTAGTATTATTATTGCTACTTACATTTCTGCAATCCCTCGATTTCCGTGTATGGCACTCGGTAGATGTCCTTGGTACTGGATTTGGCTTACTATTTCGATTTATTTGGTATTGAGTGCTTCTTTTATTACAACTTTTGGATTATGACTTCCCATATTATTTGATTTTAATGCTGCTGATGAGAGGTAACTCCTTGAAACACATGTACAGCATAACGAAATTTACTGTTTTTTTATGCAACTTCGGTATTTTTTGTATTTTTGACCTAATAAAACTGTGGCATAATATCGCACCCCAGGTGTCAGGGATCAAATTTAATGTAAACATAGAAATTTGCAAATAAATGAGCATTTAAACTTTTTATTTTGTCAAATTTTACATTGAAAAATTAAAATAAAAAGTTGTTGAGAACGACTTCAATCATAAATATGGATCTAGCCCTTTCTTGAAAAAAAAAATAAATGTCTGTCGCACGGAAGTTTTTTTATTTAATAATTATTTGAAAGAAAAATGGTAGGCTGTTATTTCCAGATTTTTTTCTATACATTATGAAACATTAAGATTTTTATTGTTCTATCCTAACAAGGATATAATGAGAATATTTTTACTCTGGTATGCTACATCATCCTCAAAGAAATAATATTTATGGTTACATTCGCATCATGCGGAGTAAGTATCATTCTACATCACTTTAATTTTATTCTAGCAACCGAAATCAAAGCTTCGCAAGAGGAAAATTTTTAAACATTTTTTTAAAAGAATTAAATATTGAATTTTAAAAAAATCAAATCGGGATTTCCGGCCAACACTGAAGTACTGTCCTCCTGAGAATACGCTTTGGGACTAACAGTTCACCAGTAGAGGTATCAAACAAGTCGTTTTGACTAAATACCGATCTTACTGTTAATTTTATTTCTGTAACGTTAGATATTGATTGCGACAGCATAAGTATATATAGTTTAACACAAACGATAACGTTTGAAGTTTAAACTTGTATATCTTGAGGACTTCCTTTGCTATAGTCAGGAGGCTGGCGAAACAATCCCTATACCGAACAGAAATTTTCATTATCTTATAGCATATTTTTTTCTCCGTTCTGTTCAATGTTTGTCCTCTCTTCCGTACAGGAATTCAGTGAAAGGAAACTCTATTGTTACTTAAATTTCCGAGAATTAATTGATTATAAAATAAAGGGTAAGCGGGAAACGGTTCTTTCCTTGTGAAATCGAAGTGCTAGGTTTATTTCTAAGAAGAAATATTACCGGTTTTATATTTTTCATGGTGCTTACGCCCCCTTAAAACATATCTTTTGTTGTATTCTCAGAAATGTTTGAATGCTAATAAATCAGATAAATAGTATTTTAGTATAACAGTACTTAAATGGTGCCTTTTACCTGTTTATAAAACCAAAGCCAGCTTTATATTTAATTCAAAAATGCTGAATCTTTTCCAGAGTGTATTTAACTTTTGATTGGCATTGTATTTTTTTTTTGCAGCAACCACAACAATAAAGCAAGAATTTGCACACCTGGCAAATAATTGCCCTGAGCAACGTCTATTGCTATCCCGAAAACTAAGGAAAAACTACATTAGAGCAAACATTATGGAGCTAAAACTTATCTACACTGTACTGATAAAACCACATAAGATATTTCTATTTCTTAGAATTACATTTTTCATTTTGGAGAACTATATTCTGATAACAGTACTTCAGAAAAGTTGTTTGCTTCATGCGTGAAAAAGATTTTGTTGGAAAAATATTTAAATTTGATGCACTGGGAATGAAAAGATGGAGGACGGTATTTATTTATTTATTTATTATTATTATTTTTTTAAATACACGTCTCCTCTTTTCGTTCGCTCGAAAGATAGACAATAGACTCCTCTCATCGCAAGGTAATGTCAATATTTTCAATTTATCGTTTTCAAAATCGGGAGAGTAATGAATCTGTGTTTATAATTTTATATCTAATTTACCTTTTTTGTTTATAAATATGTCCTTTCGTCTACTTGTTAAAGTTTATGTACAGTTTAAATTCATTTTTTGTCCTTATCACCGAAGTTACTGTAAATCTAATTTCTGCATATAAGCTTGTCGACAACTTATGTCAGAAATTATCTTCTATATTGGAACCCCCTATCCAAAAAGTTCAGATATTATCCTCCATATTCGATTATTTGTTTCCTTAGTACATAAGCAAAAAGTGATTCTTTTTTATAACAAGTGTAACATAAAATTTCTGTTTTTTTTGTTTGTTTAATTTGTCTTTGTCATGTTGTCTCAAATTGTGTTAAATCTTAATTGCCCTGTAGATTATAGAATTTCCCCTTTCCTTTTATACATTGGTATTTGTATTTTGCTTTGAGCTAATCTACTCGCTTGCAGGTGTATTTAATTACGAGTAATAATGATAAATATACAGTTTCATTCGCCATCAACTCTGTCCTACAGCCGAAAGATATTATATGGAGTGGTGTTTATTATTTTTTTTATTGTTACTAAACAAAAAAGAGCAGATAAGTAAATTGACTCCATTGTACACTATCAATGTTCTTACTTATAAAACTGTCTTGAGTGGGAAGTGCCTCTTTCTGCTTTTGTGTTTAAAAACTCCAAACATCATGCATTTCATATTTACATTTATGCATAACAGTAAAGTCACCATAGACTTCAGTCTGCTGCATTTATCGGTTCACAACGACAGACAGATCTTATTCTTCCTATGTCCTGAGAACAAAAAAAAAAAAAAAAAAAAAAAAAAAAANGATTAATCAATGGAATAAAAAAAAATATGAGAAAATTTTCATTTTGAAATGAAGGAATTCGATTAATTTATATTTCAGTTAGAAACTCGCCGGAAAGGTGGCTTTTTTTAATAAGTTACTGCCCTGTCATTGCCAATTAAAAAAAAACCGCACATTTGTAAAACCATAATTCAAAATCTACGGAAAGGCTCATCAAAATGTTCAAAACATACACCAAGGTATAAGCGAAGGGCAGAGTTTTGCACGAAGGAGACCTCTCCAGTTTTGTATAATTTCTACATTTTTGTTATTGTAAACATTTTCAAATAATTGTTTAGGGCCGAAACAATAATGAACTGCCAATTTGTTGGATTGGTCCATAGCTAAAAAACAACGGCAGTAGAATACGTATGAACAAGGGAAGCGATGACCACAAAAATTGAAGTCCAAAGACATGGCAAAAACGGCAACAGAGAAACACAAAGATAAAACAAGGATGTGAAACAGCTACAATGCACGGAAATAAAAAGATAACAGTAAGAACTAAGGCACTCATGGTGTGAACTCCCATGAAAACTTGGAGTGTCATCAAGTGCTCCGGAAGGGTAAGTATGTCCTGGTCCGCTAGCGGCACCAGTCACACTATTAGTGAGTCAAACCAGGTTCGAGTCCAATCCGGTTATGTGCAATCCGTGAAGACGTGGAATCTAGCTGAAATTGTCCGTTTTCATTTGGGACATTTTCAAATATTCAATATTTGTTTATACTGGCTTTAAGAATGTGGATAATTGGAGAAACATAGGATGCATGTACTACAAAATGATCTAAATCTGGTCATTTACAAACAGTACTTGCTGTTCAATATTTGTTAAGTTTTTGCTTTGTTGCATTATTTTGTTGTCAGATGTAGACCTTTATGCTCTTCCAATGTCTCTTAGCAAGTTCTAAATATAAAAAATACCGAAGTTGCATAAAAACAGTTAATTTCGTTATGCTGTACACGTGTTTCAAGGAGTAACCTCTCATCAACAGCATTAAAATAAAATAATATGGAAAGTCATAATCCAAAAGCAGTCAAAAAAAGCACTGTAAGTTAGTCTTCAAAAAGAAGATAAAATGTGCATAGCTCTTTTCTACATTTCAAGTTTGTAAGAAAAAAATTCTTCGTGATATGTACTCGTGAAGAATGGTATGAGAAACAACTGTTGGTTGTCTCCCTGTAGCAAGTTAAAATGGAGATAATTTTAATTTAAATATCAAAAGAAGGGATTGACATGCTAATTAAAATTATCTCCACTTTGAACCATACAAAACTAACTTGGTACAGGGAGATAACCTACCGATGTTTCTCATTATCTTGACCTTACAAATCATTAAGGACTCTACACTAATAGTCCAAACAAATGAAAAGAATATTTGCAAGAATACAAAGTACACACATATTAAATATATCTACAACATGTCTAGTTGCATTTGCTAAAGTATACAGATTTAATCTACATAAGTAATAAATAGAATATCTGTAACAAGTCAAGACCATTGCACATTCCCTAGTATTTCAGTATAGAAGTATCTCCCTTTGCTAAATCACTCTGAACTGTTAACAAAATACATTGTATGCAATATTATTCAAACAAACTTGATACTTATTGTTCATTTATATTTAATTTATTGTGTGTAAGTCATACACACTTATTTTGACAACATTCTTATTTAATTATTCAATTTTGTCACAATAGATGCTCAGTTTTAGCCACCCAAACTACCTCAATATGTGTTGGTGGGTTTGCATCTGTTCTATATCCCTTGTATTTCGGCATTTGACAATTCTGTTCGGTAATGTTTGTTATTGCCCTCATTTATTTTTCTCTTTTCTGCAAAACTAATCGGATGATCTTTAATTTTCCATTCTTTTGGGTACTCATAATCCGATTTAACCCTGCCGCTGGCTGTTGCTAATGCCGGTACCAAGTCCGACTGTCCCGAGTTCCTATCGTTGTTTCTGCCTTTTATTTTTATTGTGTGTTTTTTTTCTTGTACAGTTCCTTGGTACATTCTAGCATGTGACTCTGTTTTTAGGTGTTTCCTTTTATCTTTTTTATTCTATTTTTATTATTAATATTATTATTTGTTATAATGATAAAAACAACTTCATAAATATGCTATTTTAACATCCAATTTCTGTACAACCAACATCAAAGATTTGCATGAAGGGTCTTCAAAGTTGCAACAGTAATTATATCAATTTTGAGCGTAGTCATCCCTTTATGAAAGCGCCTTAAAAATTGAACAAACCTAATATTTATCAAACAATTGCTCTGTTGTATTAAGTTATCTGTAGTTAAGATTTTACAAAGTTTAGTCTCTCAATATCATTTGATGGATATATGATACAAAAAAATGCCGAAGTTGCATAAAAACAGTAAACTTTGTTATGCTGTACACGTTTTTCAAGGAGTAACCTCTCATCAGCAGCTAAAAATCAAATAATATGTGAAGCCATAATCCAAAAAGTAGTTCAAAAAGAAGTACCCATTACCAAAAATATCGAAATAGGAAACCAAATCCAGTTCCAAGGACATCTGCCGAGTGCCATACACGGAATGAAGCCTCGGCATTTTTAAGTGGTTATAATTTTTGATAAAAACAGTAAATGTCTATAACACGCAAGGAAAAATTTTCATGTCAGAGGCAAGTCTGACTATTTGGCTTGTGAATACCCTCGTGGCCCTCTGGTCCACTAGCAGTACGAAATACGCCTTTTCAAAAGCAATTTTTGTTTCATGATCTACGAAACATTGCTGAAAAGTATTCATAGTGGACCGCCATACACCACACGACCACGCATTATACAATCCCTAAATTATTTAAGAAAACCTATGAAAATTTTCATTCATAAAAATATAACTATATCTAATTACATTTTATCAGTAACGATATAATAACTAAAAAAATTATTGCAATTTTCAAGGTATGAAAAAGTGTTAACAGGTTAGTTCATTACTTGACAGTAGTGATATTCTATAGTATTCTTTATTTATGTAGAGATAATTATAGTTCAGCTTCGTTTCTAATTTTGCGCATGCTTAAGGAGTTTATGTCATTCCAGGTCGGGTGTGTATGTCAAGTCTTACTTAGATAAGAAGAAATGTTGATTTATTTCTGCAGGTGGCCTTTTCGACATCCTCGTTTGACAACTTTGGACAAGCTTACCCTTCCGGAGCACCTGATGTCACTCTGTTTTCTAGAGTTCACACTTTTTAGTGTTGTGTTTGGAGTGCAAATGGGGGTAATACCAAAATTACCGGACAGAGTTGTTAAGAGTCGAAGTTCGTGAGACAAGGAAAAATCAGGTGGAAACCACCGGAAAAATTGTCCGTGTGTTTGTGTGTGGTGTATTCGGTATTCCGCCTTGTGGTGTTCTTGCTTTTGCCTTGTGTCTGGACTTTTAGCTATGTAATTTTGTGCTTTATTCTTTCAGTATTCTACCACCGTTGTCTTGAAGACCATAAAATCAAAGATAGTTTAACAAATGACGAATATTGATAGCTGAATCCTTACGGAACTCTATTATATATTGTAAATTATAAATGCCCAAGATAGTTATAACTTCACAGTTACTGGTAAGAACAGTAACAATAAGCAGTCGGATGAAATTCTTTCCCACTGTAAAAAAAAATGTTGGAATATACGTCTTGTTTTCGCAAATTGGTTTTATTGTTTGATTTTAATACTAATGGTGAGAGGTTACTCCTTGAAACACGTGTACAGCATAACGAAATTTACCGTTTATCATGGAACTTGGGTATTGATTGTATTTTAAATTAAAGCATGATTTCTTTGTAAATCTGAATACAATAAATTCGAACAGGTCAAACTTAAAACAATATTCAAATCACAAATGTGCCACTGCATCAAATCGCCATTTAGCAATATCCCTGGTATGGAAATAAGCCACAACTTATATGAATGATTATAAAAATAACTTTTAAATGTCATTGAAACACAGACAAGAGCAGTATCTGAATTTAAAACTCAAGCGACCTTAACAGACGTCATACAAAGTATAAAACTTAAAAAAAATAAGATATTACAAAAATTATTAACCCTTAACGTTCTACACAGATAGCAAAACACGTCTTACCTTAAGCGATATTTGAATTGATAGTTTAAGATATCCGGAACTTAACTTTTAAAGAGGGAAAATAGCTCAAGGGGGTAGAAAATAACTTTTCTAAGAAACAGAAAGTATTGGTTATACCGAAAGCATCTGATGGTTAAATTCGAGGTTTCTTGTTTAAGGTAAAATTACATCATGAAAGTTAAAAATTCCACGACTCTCAAGAATACGTATTTTAATGCTTTCGGTCCATGTTCATGTGTTCGATCGACTACATGGACCTAAATCCTTTTGTCTAGTTTTCTTTACATTTTTGTATAAGACTTTGATTAAAAAAATACTAAAAAAAGGCATACGGTAGTTATATTTAGGATACCGGGAAAATATTTGCAAATTTTGCATTGTATATGGCAATTTGAAACTTATGTTTCAAGCAGAAATATTTGAATGACCATATACGCAAAGATGTTTAAAAAAAAATAACCAATATGATCTTAAGCCAAAATGAGTTCAGGACAGAGCTTTACATTTAGTTGCAACAAATTTAAAAAATACAGACATTGCAAGTTTACAAATAAAATCGAGTACTGACTATACTTGGCTGGAGAATAAACTCGATATCATTATGCTCAGTATTTTTTTTAATTTACTGCGTGTTAACTTTTGTTTTAAATTAATTTTACCTAAAAAGACGTACCCGAAATTAAACCTCTGGTGCAAATCATAACAAGAACGAAAAGCAACAAAACATAAAGTGCATCATAGTTAATAAGATTTATTTATAGCGAGTGCAAGCATATTTAAATTTCAACGAAGTTTAGAGTACCGATATTCATTTATTGTCACAATCATATGCAAAAAACAACTCTGAAAAACAATCTACACACCCTACTCCATGTAAGGATGGGTATGTCGAAAGAGTAGGCGTCTTCGACTTCGAACTAGTCACCTGTCATGTGAAAAAAATATGTCGTCCTGAACAAGATCATGATTGCACGGCCATGTTTCCAGGATACAAATGAGAGTAAATTTATATGTCTAGGAAAGCTTACTACAATCGACAGTATCACCAATTGAGATCTTACACTTGTTATGAATATATATATATATAAAGAGTCTGAGAAAACTACCAACTAGAAAACTTGATGGATATCGGATACTGATGAAAGTCATTTGTTGGCTGAAAATTTTGTCACATTATTTGTAACAACTTTTATATATTTTATCGATATCGTTGCACAATCCTCTAGACTTATATATATATATATATATATATATATATATAGACAGTAAATTAGTACATTACACGATAATATGCAAAACGATATCTCGATTTGCAAATAGGTCTATCTTTAGAGCAAACGTTTGACGCCAAATAATCCGAATCCGTTCATACAGAGGAATGAGGGACCGACCATTTAACCGGGGGGGGGTAAATTTTTTTTCAAAAAAAAATATTCTGGAAGCTGATTTTATGTGTAAAAAATATTTTGGCTGCAAAAATGATGAAAAAAAAATATTCTGAAGGGGGCTTTTTGCCCCCAAAAATAATGCTTATTTTAAAAAAAAAAATTTTGTTGAAAAAAAATTGACAGAGTTGAGTTGGGTGCAGGTCCTGTTACGACGAATAACCTTTTATTTTACAAATATGTTCAAAAACAAAGATACTGTTCAAACAAAAGTTTGATAGTAAAACATCACGCTAGGTCTAGTATAAAGAAAAAAAAAGACAGGTGAGATGAGGTGCCTATATGCAACTCTAGTCCAAGATGTGAAACTGTCATGATCAGGAAAGAGGCGTGTTTAATCCAAGAATCATGAAAATCGAGAAATTCCAAAATTTGCACTCAAATTAAAAAAAAAATCTCCTTACTAGATCATCAAGCTGAACTTGTTGTGTTTGGTCCTTTTTGACGTCCTATAACCAACGGCTTAACTAAGTAAAGATAACCACTACCAAAGAGAGCTGATGATGAACCTCTAGAAAAGAACACATCGCAAGACTGTCCAATGGAACTACTGGAGAAGCTTTCAAGCATCGAGTCTTGTTATGCATCACATACATCTTTAATCAGTAAAGGTCATTGTTGAAGGCATTGTGTGATGACTTGAAGAACAACAATAAAAGCTGGATCTATCACGTAACTATAGAGACTTTGTCTAGTGTGCATTTACTCCATATCCTTTGATTGCATATCTGTTCATAGAAAAAGAAAATAAATAGCAAAATAATAAGAAAAACATAACTATCATACAGTGACTTTCAACTTAAATATCGGATTTTTTAATTACGAATATTTGTAGTCGTATGAGTTTATAAGGAGAATTTTTGAACCGCAAATTGAATTTAGAATAATTTTAGCAAATCGCGCACTATGCCAATGCATAATTCATATTCAATGTAACCAGTTTGTAGTTTATGTACTTTGAATTAAAAAATAGAAACGAGGGTGAAAAATATGCAGTAACCAAACTTTATAAGCTTGTAGGATAGTGCTAAGTTCCTTCTTCATAACACAAGAAAGGGGGTCGATGTGTGCCAACAACTTTTCACTCTTACTTCAAGGTCTTTATCATGTTACATGCACTAATCGAAAAGAAGATTCATTAGGATTTACAAAATACATTATTGTCTTTTTTTTTTAATTTCTTTATTTCTATTTTTGCCTGTGACCAGATTTCAAAACGCACAGGCGTCTTTTTCAATTGAAATAAACAATATAGATTACACGCTCAAAATATTTCTAAAGGACAGGGAAAAAATATAATTTTTACAATTAAACATATATACAACGGCAGTAGAATACCGAAAGAACAAAGCACAAGGTTACATTAATCAAAGCCAAGAGACAAGGCAAAAGCAAGAACACCAGAAGACGGAAGACCAAAGACATCACATTACCACAAAATACACGAACATTACATATACAACACAAAAAACTAAAGCACTAACAGTGTGAACTCCCAAAAACAGATTGACATCAGGTTCTCCGGAAGGGTAAGCATGTCTTGCTCTGTATACAGCACCTGTCACACTGTCAGTGGGTCAATCCAGGGTAAAGTCAAAACCAGTAATGTCAAATCCGGGAAGACGTGAATCTAGCTGAAAATGTCAGTTTTTATTTGTGACACTGACATTTCATATCTATCTATAATGTCGTGGTGACAGCCATAGAATTTCTGAAGGGACGAAAGTAACAACGGCTGAACATATCCCTGACTCAGCAGTTTTTGTGACAGTGCTTTTGCTCTTTCCACAAAGTCACTGTATGTACTGCACGCTCTACAGTAACGAATTGATTGTGAAATATATACTCCATATGCTGGGGATGTAGGTATATTGCTGCAGAGAGAGGGAAAGTTCACAATTTATAAGTCAAAATCATCACGTTTGTCATATAATCTAGATTTCAGACGTCCATGTTCGTCAATGTAAAACAAAAGTCAAGGTATGAAGCAGAATCGAGTGTATCGGTTGTCTCTTTAATTTCAAGTTCACTAGGGTAGATGCGATGTAAATATTCTTTAAATCTTGGGCTATTAAGAGAAAGTACATCGTCTATATATCTGAAGCTGAAATTAAAAGTCTGGGCTAGTTGTTTTT
>MJUU01010032.1:53144-68192 GCA_002080025.1 Modiolus philippinarum | reverse complement strand
TAATGGTTGAAAACAGTAGTTAAAACAGAATGGCCTTTCTCTAATTTCTAGCAAATTTAAACCCCCTCTGACAGATTGGTTATCGAAATAATAATCAACATGTGCGAAAATTTGATCTCAGGTTGGCGATTGATCAATCATGTAAATAACTTGTGTCCGTTTCTAGAAATAGTGCAAACGGATGTTGATGAAATTACCACCTGCATCATTGTCTAAGAAATTTTTTTTTTTTTTTTTTTTACTAAGATAACTATGACATTTTTATATAAAAAAAAAATATTACATTCAACACCCCTTTCAATGAATGGCGCAATGATACACATGGTAACGATGATGGCAACAAAATGGCGGCATATTTGAGACTGAAAATATACATGATAAACTGGAAACAATGTAGAGACTACACATGTACATGTATATGTATTTACGTCAAAATCTTATTACTAAGATTAATTTTACGATACACCAGAGTGAATTTTACGAGACATGATAATCATGTTGCAATGTTAATTTGAAAGTATTTGGATAAATAAAAGCTATTTTTCATTGAACCCTATAATATTTCTACGTGAATGTGCAAAAAAACTATATAGAATCAACTGAAATGTCACAAATTCAGCAAAAATAAGATCAATCGGTAAAAAATCCAAAGAAAACTTGCCGTAATATTTATTGTTGTGTTACCTAATTCAAACAAATGGGCGGAAAACAACATTTTTGATGATGTCACAGAGTATACCTCACAAAGAAACGAATCGGATGGGATTAACTTTTTTTTTTTTTTTGTAAAATGTGTTACGTAAGTTTAAACAAAAAATTGTAATCAATTTCAGTTTTCGAGTATAAATAACTAAATACCGAAGTGACTGTGAATTTTCTTTCTGCATATTCACATTTCAACAACTTTTGTCTCTTCAGTGCAGATAAAATCTAAACGTTGGAAGACCATAAACTCAAAGATGTTTAAAACTGACAGAGAACAAATAACCAAAATGATCTAAATGAAAAGCCAACTCCATAATGAATCCAAATCCAAATGTACCCCAGCTGCGACAATATGCAAATTAGGGAACTTCACAGACATTTGTTTATTACTAACCAGGAAACTACTTCTCCAAGATCGAGGATATGTTGAGGAAAGTTTGAAAGGATACCCCGGTTTATCAGTAAAATGTATCGATTCTCGCAACTTGCTGTTGGCCTGTTTCCATTTGACGAGATCTAGCACTGGGTCATGTCCTCTAAACTATTGGACTTCACTCGTTCTTGCTAAAGATTTTTCAATGAATGTATTTTACAAAGGGTGACGAATGCTGGAAGGAGACCCTCATCCAGTCAACGCCCCCAGTCTCACTCCTACGCGATTGATGTGGACATGTCCATAGCCGTCGTTTATAATGGTACTATAAACGACGTGCATAAATTGTAAGGTCGTCTTAAATTACACTAAACACATTGTAGTTATTCAGGGAAAGAACAGAGAGCCGTCACGTAAAGCATCTGACAAAAATACCTTACAAATGCTCTGGTTGTTTACTCGGTTTAAATTGGCTAATGCAAGTTAATGGGACTGTTTCATAATACACAGTTAGCTCCCCTTATCACTCACTGGTGAGTTCCGGTCGATAATGCTAGTGCATTTGTATGTAAAATTTGTCATTTTCAAAATTTCATATCTTTAAGACCACTTATGATTTTAAAATAATTCTTTTGGCATATTGGAATTTTATGTTTAAACTTTAAATACAGGAAATGGCTTGCCGATATATGAAGCCGTTTTGTTAAGAATCAGTTTTGAAGAATGCAATATTTTCCTTTAAAATTCATGCATGTTCAAGAGTTTACTGAAGTGCAAACTAAGTTTCGATAATTTGGGCCTATTGTAATTTACTGTTTTAAATATTGATTTCAAATAAAAGATAGTTATTCTTTTTATTTTCTTATTTTTTATATTTTTTCATTTTTTTAATTTTTTTTTATGTTTTTGTTGTTATTTATTTATTCCTTTATTGTTATTGTGTTATATATACAAGACAATAACTCAGCCTTTGTTCTGATTGTGAGAAATTTGAAATGACAAAAAGGTAACCTGATTGCAATTACCTAAGAGGGTTACCTTACCCATCGCGGCAGTTTGTTAAACATGTGCCACTGTCAACACCTTCCAATATGCAGGTACATCAATATACATGTACAGGTGTTATTGATTTCGAGTAGATGACATTTGTAACAGTAACTTGCAATAATTGAACATTCATTTTAATTAAAATCTCAAATGATAAAATGTTTGGAATAAAAGCCTGTTATTTTCAAGTCTATGTTTTATTTATTTACTCATTTTTCATCCCTGCGTTTAACATTCTAATTTTGTCTTATAAATAAAATCATTTTTTTTATTTATAAATGTGTATTCAAGGATCTCGCTACACAAATTACAAGTACAGCCAAAAGATATATTTTTTTTTATCAAAATGAATATTTCAAATACAGGTGATATTAATGAAATATCTATTGTTTAAATTTTTTTTCATCTTGTCTGTAGTTTTGTCACATCTTTCTTATTTGTACATCTGAAAAAAAACACCGCTGATTTTGATCAGGTATGCATATTGTATCCAGATTACAGGTAAACTGAACAGTATGCAATGTAGCAAATAACTAAATACCGAAGTCACTGTGAATTTACTTTCTGCAAATGCGCATTTCGACAACTTATGTCTCATCAGTGCAGATAAAATCTAAACGTTTGGAAGACCATAAACTCAAAGATGTTTAAAAACTGATAGAGAACAAATAACCATAACAAATGGCTTCATAATACATCAAATAGTTTCGATTTAAAAATAAGATCAATTTATGACACTTACATTTTTGTCGATACTTGCTATATTACTTGGTAACTTTACAAAATCATTTAAAAATAACTACAAAACATACGGTTTTGCGATTTTCGGATCTTGTATCTGCTTTAAAATTGTGCATATCATTATTCGCAATTTTATTTCAAACTTTACCAATTAGTTTAAACGGGGCTTGTCGTCCGGAACTCACCAGTTCACTAACGAACCTAGCGGCGGACACGATAACTAGAGATAGTGCAACAGTCCCATTTAAAAACGACAAATATGAAATTTGCGTTTCATACAAACCCTCTAACAGAAAATAAGAAGAAAAAGCACATGACTTTGTCCCTTTTTATCACGTTTCGATATATTGTTGATGTTATTTTACTAGAAAATATTTTAATGACTACTTTCAACTTTTATATCACAGTAACAAGAAAGTAAAGACACTACAGAAACTAAGATGTTGGTTTTCGTATTTAGATTTCTTTCCGAACAAAGACGAAAAACTCAAAACTAGAATTTATTACAAACATGAGGATTTCTAAATTCATATTTTTAATTGTCTCATTCTTTACTAGTAACATTCCTGTGCCTGTATACGAGGTATATATATGTACCCCAGCTGCGACAATATGCAAATTAGGGAACTTCACAGACACTTGTTTATTACTAACCAGAAAACTACTTCTCCAAGGATATGTTGCGGAAAGTTTGAAAGGATACCCCGGTTTATCAGTATAATGTATCAAGTCTCGCAACTTGCTGTTGGCCTGTTTCCATTTGACGAGATCTAGCACTGGATCATGTCGTCTAAACTATTGGACTTCACTCGTTCCTGCTAAAGATTTTTCAATGAATGTATTTTACAACGGGTGTCGAATGCAAGAAAGGAGACCCTCATCCAGTCAATGCCCCCGGTCTCACTCCTACGCGATTGATGTGGACATGTCCATAGCCGTCTCCGTTACACGGATTATGAGACTCGAATTCCTGTTTACTCCACTGTCTTGTTCTCTGATACTACTTGAGTAAATATTTTGAAAAATCATAGTGAATACCCCGGCCAGTCAGTTGAGATATCGATTTATGATATTTATTATGAAATCCATTCAAGAAAATTTCACGCACATATCAATCAGCCCGAACACACACTGTGCATGTAAAAATTGTTTTTATCTAATAGTTTTTCTGATTTCAAAATCATCAACTAAACGTTTTTTTTTTTTTTTTTTTTTTTTTTTGTTTTTTTTTTTTGGTTGCTCAATCTTAATTTATTTCCTTTCATTTGAAGCCACCGTCTTACTGAGAGACAAGAAAAACATAGACACATTCGTAGTTCTGGTTGCTTAATTTTAACGTGTCCTTCGCCGTAAGTCACCGTCTTACTGGTTGAGATTCAGAAAGGTAGAATAGAACGAAACTCTTCAAATTAAAGGCACACATCCTTTTAACATAAAATACATAGCTCTGTCAGAGGCTGCCTTTTGCGTTACTCGAATGATTTTGGGATATTTTTTTCTCTGTCAGCCTTTTCATATGTTATGAGATTAGGTCTTCCAAATGTTTAATTAAATAGACATCAGTTGTCAAAATGGCCTTCTGAAGAACTTTAATTAAGTTCAATTTGGATATTTTCTACCACTCGATTGATGCCTTCGCTGGCGGATTATAAGTCTTCGACAGTATTACCAGTCTCTACGCAGTATACTTCAGTGCTTCGTTTTCTGTCAGCTCTTTCATATCAGTGATTTCATTATTGATTTTTGCTTTGTTTTATTCATACTTCTCTAACATTCTCCATTTATAGTATTACAAACAAAAGAAACATGTAAAAGTAAATACCTACAATGACCGAAAACTACAATCACATGACACAATTCACAATGGTACTAGAAAAACACAAATGAAAGACAAGAGACAAACGTAAATAGGAACTCGGATTAGTCGGACTTGGTACCGGCACTTACAAAAGCCAGCGTTAGTGTTAAACCGGTTTATGGGTACCCAAACCTCCCTTCCTTTCTCTATTCCGTTTCCCTATAGTATAATAACGATACGAATAAAACGTATTGCAGGTAGACTACTAACTCTCTGACTACAATCTTGTAAAAACAAATAATATGACAAAACGTAATTTAGAAAGATAGGTCAAAGAGCGCTCGTCGCTAAAATGCCGGCTAGTTCGAGGAACATACTAGTAGCCTGCTGGTACAACACTGTCGCGCTACGGAAAAAAATCAAACTCAAAACTTCCCGAAGGGTTTGGTCAAGAGTCGTGATGTATTACAGTAGACATCAGCAGTATCAGTGGAAGACCAGTATGTATGTGTAAAATCTACAGGTCAGCATGTCTTATATATATGTGTAAAATCTATATAATCTATAGTAGTAAAAAATATTACTACTTTATACAAATGTATAATTATTAACAAAGAGAAGTAAGTGTATTGCATGATGGTCCGTCTTTGTAGATTAATAGTCCTATAAACGATGAACGATGGTCCAACTTTATTATTTAGTTAGATATCACGGTCCTTGTTGAGAAATAGTCCAATAAACGTCGTAGAATCATCTATGTCTATAAAACAGCCATATATCACTGTCAGTCCTTGTAAAAAACTATGTAGAATTATCCCAGTCTATTATATAGTCACGATGGGTCCTTGTAGAGTAATAGTCCCATAAAAATAGTTGTATATCACTGTCCGTCCATGGAGATTGATAGTCCCATAAACTATGTAGACTTTTCCTAGTCTATTATTTACTCATTGTCAGTCCCTGTAGAGTAATAGTCCCATCAACATCGTAACATCATCTCTGGCTATAAAAAAGTTATATATCACTTTCAGTCTTTGTAAAGTAATAGTCCTGTGAACGATGTAGAATCATGCCAGTCCATTATATAATTTTCAGTTGTACCACTACTGGTCTGTATCCAAACATGGTTTCCTTGTGCCACATGGCACACAAGAGACATTGAAGCAGGCAAATAATGAGCGCTTGCAGCATTACTTCCTAAACTGCCCTGGACAACATTTTGAACTCGGAGTTCTGTGTATAAGCCTTTATTGTAAGTAAGTGTATTCCAAGCAAAAATGTAGACTCCAGATACAGGCGCTACAAACACACCGTCATTTGGATTGTAATGACCACCTACATTAATAATCACTTTGTCAAACTGGATTGTTGAATAAGTATTCAGGGTCTTACTTGAAGTTAGCTGAGCATAGAACACAGCCTTCTTGTGGTAATCAATTCCTGAAAAAAATCAAAACTTAATCTTTTTCTTTTTGATGTCGAAAAAATCATACCTTTTTCTTCTTTGAGGCAATCTGGTAACAATTTTCCTATGTCGAGGATCTTATTTTTGGAAGACGTGTTCGGAGAAATTGCTACTATTTCTGCTCTAAATTTTATCAATTTAATGATTTATGTCGTTTCCCGTTTTACTTACTTTTCACATAAACAGAAAAAAATTGTGAGTTAAATCTTCACCTGTTTAAAACATTATCTTTTTTTTTGTCTCATATTTAAACTTCTTGAACAAATTTAACAGATTGTAGATTTATATAAGTACGAAGTGAGAATTCCCTTCAGGTGCTATTGCGTATTTTTGACAATATTATCAAATTTTGTCATACGTCTTGCCAATCTGTGAGGACCTACTGCCTTTTTTCCATTACATTTGAAAATTTCCTTACATTTGTCTTATATGTCAGATAAGGTAATGATGTGTAGCCGGAGTGAGATTCTGACTCTTTGATCACTCCGTTGTGAAATCCGGATTCCAGGATATTGGAAATGATTAAAGCTGTGTATAAACAAAATGTTTATTTGTTATCCTACATGTTACAAATTATGAAATAGAAAAGAATAATCTATATTTGATATCACTGATTATTAGGATTTCGTTTGGTTTTATTTATTTTAAACATTTTTTTTAAATTATGGATTTCCTTTGTATGGATTCTAGTGCTGCTGATGAGGAATAGATTTCCGAAATGGCCATACAGCTCATTAAAATTATTCGGTTGGAGTTTACATATGTGTTATGGTCTCGTGTTCATTTACTCCATATCTTTTCGTAAGAATTGTGATGAGGATGAATACTTGTTACATAATAATAAAAACAACGGTAGCCAAGGATTGAGCTGTCCAGTTGACTCGTTGAGTGACTTTATTTTTAGTTCCTAGGGGCAACGAGGCTGTCCGGGGGAAACCTGAAAGTGAAGCCAAACAGAAAGTGTCCCGGCGAGAATTTACGTGGCCGTACTCGTAAGAATTACTAATAGGAACCATAAATAATGCTAACATTAACCTCAAATATTACATATAAAAACGTTAACAAGTAAACAAAGTGACCACCGTCACAAGTGCAATTCATGATACACCGCAAGGTTTTGTAAAAATTTCGATTGGCATAATTCTGGAATCATGCTTATTTCTGTATCAGAAATTAAAACCGGAACAAATAAATTTTTGTGCAATTTATATGTCAACTTTGAAGACTAAATGCATTTTCCTTCACAGGCTGTTGGTAAGAAAGACCTTAGTTTGCAAAATATCAATGTTTCAATGTGGCATAACTGAAGAACTACTCAGCCAAAAAGCATTTCCTTGTATTGACAGAAAAATGGGCGGTCCAGATTACAGCAAACCAAGTGGAGATAATTTTTCTGTGACGTCACCGCCAGGTGGCGATTTATAGCTTTAAAAAATTTTCATTTTGATCACCCTTCATATTTGCACGTTTTAATCCTAATAAATAACTGGAACTACACAAATTAATGTTATGTTTTAAAGCGAACTTTGGTTCATTTGAAACATGACTGGTACATTTTTAACTCCCATTTTGATGAAATCCAGTGTTAAATTGAAAAAAAATACACGAGTGTTGCGAGAGATAAAAGGTCGGCGAGCGACTCGTGTTTACATTTTTTGTGGTCGGAGCGAAGTGACACAATTTTTTCCCCCTCATAAACATTCATAACGACTGTTTTTTTTTTGTTTTCAGTGAGTCATGAGGGATACTTCTTGAAAATTTGAACCAGTTTTAAGATGTAGTTGTCACAGGAAACCATTGGAGGCGGAAGAAGAGCTCTACTAGTAACGATTACTCTATTCTTATTTCTGTGATAGAGCAAACACACATGGTAAACGTTCGCTGTACAAAAAATAATATATATTTTTTTTAAGGTAAGGAAGCAATGAAATATCAAAATAGTGAGTTGAAAAAATTGTTCAAACATTAAATGTTTGTTTAGAATAACACAATTTTTTAAAACAATTAATGTAAAAGTGAATTTCAGAGATGAAAATGCTGGTTTCTCTTGTCAAGGTCGAAATGGAAAAGACTAATTTGCAAATTGTAAAAAATATCCCTGTGCAGCATTGACAAAAAGAAACTTTAATACTAAAATTCAGGTTGAAAAATATTTAATACAAACCTGTTTTATTAATTACTTTAAACTTTTAAAAATGTTGTTTTCAGTTATGATTTTAATTATAATATAGTCAGGGAATAACCATGGAATTCTGTGGAAGAGGGTTAGGGCTGTGTATGTGTTTTTTACGGATATTCCATTCCATAGTGATGGAACTTTTGATGTCACCAAAACTTGCCGTCAACACGTCATCCTCTAACTGGAGAACGCTTCTTGAACTTAACAGAATTATTGAGTGTAAAGCTCCCTTTTAGGTTTTGTTTTTTGTTTTTGTGTGGGTTTTTTTGTTTGTTTGTTGGTTAGTTTATTTGTTTTTTGTTTGGTCTTTTTTTTTTGTTTGATTGTTTTGTTTTTTTAGTACAATTTCAATAAAAAAAAACAATAAATTCCGATTTTTTTTTACACATACTTAGTCATTTCAATTGGAAATATCATGTAAATTTCGGTTGTTGTTAGCCATCTTATATGCTTTGCTAAAATCCTCACTGGATGGGATCTTTGTGGAAGCTGTATACTGAGGGTAAAAAATTTAATTTGTCAGTTGGTAATGGGTCTGAAACTGGAATGTGATCAGTTAACTGCTAGTCGTCTCTTGTGATTTCATGTTTTTGTCCGTATATTTAGTTTGATTTTTTTAAAATTGACTCAGTCCTGTTGCCAACTGAATTTTACTGTTGTAACGATTGTTTTTTTTATTTATCACATTGGCTTTAGGGGGAAGGTTGGGCCCAATAAAAGTGGTTTAACCCCGCCGAAGCAGGTTTGCGCCTGTCCTAAAGTAAGTGAGAACCGAACCGTCAATCCAAAAGCGAACAATCCAAGGACAATGGCAACACCAAAAACAAAAAAGGGGGCAACAGAGACACAACATGGGTACGACACAGAAAAGAAAAATGAAGACACACACACACGAAGATGAGCAACACGGACCAAATAAAAAAACATTGGTGAGATCAGGTGCACCGGTAGAGTTAGCATCTCCTGCTTCTTGTAAGACACCCGCCGTGTTGAAAATGTAAAATCCGGTAGTAAAGTCAAATCCGGTAGAGGAAACAACAATTAAGCTTTAAAGGGAAAGATCTAAGCCAGGAAATTTATTAAGCCTTTGTGTGTCTTGTCTGCTTTTAGTTAGTTTACTTTATGTCTATGGGAGTCTAAGATGATGTTTATTTTCGCTGAACTTGGTTACACTTTATTTAGGGGCCGACTCCGACCTGCCGTTGGGTGTGGGGTTTCCTCACCGTTCATTTAAGATCTTATGGTGGCTTTGAGCTGTTATTACTCCCCTTTTAGTCGTTGTCTCTTTGACATATTCCCCGTTTCCCTTCTTTTGTTTTATTTGATTAATAATTTAAACAACCATTTGACAGAAATTCTGCTGTAGTCTCATACAAAATGAAAGAGATGGGTTTAGAAGGAAAGAATCCCCAACCAATTAAAGAATGATATATTATCTTGAAAACATTTGATATTCCCACACTTAAAACCGTATAATGCATGCTGGAAATCTCAAGTCTATCGTCTTATCTGCCAATCATCATATGTAAATATATCTTGACTTTTAATATCAAATTTGATTACATAGAACTTCCAGTTCAAAAATCTAAGCATTTTACCAGTTAGCTTTATGCTGTGCAGCTGGTTATTGAGAAAAGCAATATAAAATTTGGCTTAAACTGAACTCCTGTTGATTGTTCATTTACGGGTGCTGTTAACAGAACAGGACGTGCTTACCCTTCCGGAGCACCTGATGTCACTCTAAGTTTCACTGGAGTTCACACTGCGAGTGCCTTTGTTTTGACGCTTGTAATTTCTATTTCTGTGTTTTGTATCTGTCTAACGTCATTATTTTCTGTGTTCTCGTTTTGGCCGTGTCTTTGGACTTCGATTTTTGTAAATTTCACTCCTTTGTTCGGTATTCTACTGGCGTTGTTATTTAACATATTGGTACTTTTGAGCTTTCGCATATTTGTTTTTATTATATAAAATTTCATTTTTCTTTTGGAATTATTTTCAAGGTATTGTTGCAGTTTGAACAATGTTATACGCTTCAACCTGAAAGCCATGCATACTGTATTTATAATGCAGTTGTAACAATGTATGATAGAAGATGATATGTCATGGTAAATATTAGAAAATAAGAAAAATAAGCAAAATATGAATAGGGTCTGTAAGTCTCGTCATGTGACACCGAGAAATCACTATAAAATTCAAAATTGAAAACGTTTCCCGCCAAAATATGACGTTGTGGGATTATGACGTCCTTAGTGTTTGCTTGAAACGTCATACTTTTCTGTTAAAAATGCAACTTCCGGGTAAAAATTATGTCCCCGGAAGTCCCAAAATTGGACGAGACTTACAGACCCTAAAACGAAATACTCAACATACCCAAGTTACGATAAATTTACTTTCTTCTTATGACCATTTCGACAATTTATATGGAACAACCACTTGATTTTAAGTGGGGTGGGTGTGGTTGGGGCTTAAAGGGAACATCTAATCCTGGATATTTGTTCATGAAATCTTTGAATCTGGCTATTTTGTTCTAACTTGAATGAATGCCATGCCAGAGATTTGATTCACATATGACATAGCTTGGTAATATTTTTACCATCCTTTTCCTGTCCTGATTATTATTTTCCTATCTTAGTTTCTGAAATACTTTAGCACCCCCCCCCCCCAATCAAATGGTTGCTCCTTATCTCTGTTCAATAACATAAATGAGACTTGTGTACAGAAATGACAAGATGAAGCTACAATACATATACATAAACGTTATATACAGATATATGAATTACAATGAATGGATTATTTTAAATAAAACTATGTGAATGATAATGCACAGATTATAAATGTTCATAATTCTGTTGCAGGTATAGCCCAGTCGCTTCAATAATTCACTTCATATCAAATTGACTGTAATCATGTTATTCACCAATAAAGCTGATATTACAAACTTCTCAAAACAGGATTTATCATAAAAAAGGGAACACGAAGTCAATGACACATTTCTCATAACATCAGTGGAAATGTACCATTAATGTCAGCCAAAATTCTTCCTGCATATGTACCCGAGAAATTCTTTCTGAGTATTCAGTGATGATCCTAAGGAATCATATATTTAAGAATTGAATGTATTATTTAAAAGTTTCATTGGGGTATGAAAGTGTTGACCGAAGCACATTTTAAATGAAGCGCGTTAGCGCTACATGTTGAAAATGTGCGCCCGATCAACACTTTCATAATCCCTATGAAACTTCAAAATAATGCACTCAATTCTGATAATTACATTTTACAACCAAATCATAAGAAACACATTTATTAAAAAGATAGCACATCATTTACAATGGATTCCTTTTTACCAATTCATCCGCCACTTGGTCATATGATCATATGTGTTTCATGTGAATTCGACTTCACATTGATATGCCACGTGAGCAATGTTCACCAATCAAATTGACGGAATTCAAATGAATATTCATGAAATGTAATTATATATGGATAGCATTGTATTTCCTTTTAAATAATCAGATTATGAAATTATATCATGTTTTTAATCTGTTAAAAACAGTACTTTTAACGAAATAGGAAACTATTTCATTCATGTTACAATGCTTTTATAAGTATTCTTTTTTACTTTGTATAAAGTGAAAATTGAGTGGGTACATGCCATACAGCTCATTTAAAGTATTGCAGTTGGAGTTTACATATGTGTTATTGTCTCATGTTCATTTACTCCATATCCTTTCGTAAAATATTTACAGTACCGCTCCTTTCATGTGGCAACCTAACGGGTACAATTTTCGGCCCAAGTATCAACAGCAGCATGAAAATTTTTACTTCAGACATTTATAAAACAATGATCGAGAGTGGAGAGTGCTTTAAACTTTTTTAATAGAGTATTCCATTGGCATTGCTGAAATATACTGTTATTATAAAGAATGTACATACAGTACATTTTATAAAGAATTACAGAGTATTCAAATTATAAATATGGAACAGTTGCTGTGCATTTAGAGATTATCTTAATTTCGTCAAGTGAATACTTCTGATATGAACGTTTCATTGAAGATTCCCAGGACATATACTTTTTTGGTGTCTCTGTCTTCATGAAAAAGATTTCCATTTGGATATATGTTCTGAATTACATCTCATCTGAAAGATTTTAAGAGGAAGAAACCTTGTAAATAGTAATTGTCACATAATCAAATTTGTTTTTACATTAAAAAAAAAAAGCACCCAACCTCTCTCTCTCTTTAAAAAAAAATTGTACAATGAAATCAATCATTTTGGCTTGAATCATCTGTCTGTGATGCATTTACATCTGTTTTTATCAATTCAGATTCAGAGTCTGAGTCTTTTGATATTAAATTTTAATTTTTTGTTGCTGCCAGTGGGATTCGAACCCCCTCCGTCAAGGTTCTAAGGGTTAAGAATCTGATACGCTACCACTAGACCAGTTCAAATTTCGGTTAATTAATATACTTACGTCTCATATTATGTGTCAAAATAAATTTGTGGTTCAAACTATTTTACATCATTTCGGTCTCACACAGAGATGGCGGGAGCAGTGTAATCTATCTCTAATATCTGTGAATTCGAAGAACAGCCAAATCGATCGGTGGGAAGGCAATCTCGATATTCATGTCTCTAATTCTAACCCCGTTGGGTTCCTACGATAGACCGTTATATTTTAATTTTTTTCAGGCCCTGCATTAGCGTAAATACTCGCAAATCCGGGGAGATGAACAAGTTTCCACGTTGACTGAATTTATAGACAGCTTATTTATTCATTTAACTTACAGTCTGCATTCCCTTTCACTTTGTGTAAGAGAATCCATGGTACTTGTTTTGCTTTAAAATAAGAATTAGAGTGAGTACCGATGAAAACCCCAACATCTTATTTGTGCTTCGTTTTTATGGTATATTATGGACCGATCTATGCTGAGCGCCCCATCAAAATATGGGCTATTAAAATTTTTGGAGAATGACACTTTCATTGGAACAAGATTTATTTAAAAAAATGAAATTTATATTTCGGCTTAAATCATCTGCCTGTGATGTATTTTTCTATCTTTTTTATCAATCCAAATCCAAAGTCTAAGTCCTTTAATATAAGATATTAATTTTTTGTTGATTCCAGTGGGATTCGAACTCCTTCTGTCAAGGTTGTAAGGGTTAAAAATCAGCCACGCTACCACTGGACCACCGTAGACATGTTATAATTTCGGTTAATTAATATACTTAAGTGTCACATAAAATAAATTTGTAGTTCGTTCTATTTTACATCCCTTTGGTGGCCCACAGAGATGGCGTGGGCAGTGTAATCTGTCTGTAATATCTGTGCAATCGAAGAACAGGCAAATCCCTCGGTGGGAAGGCAGTCTCGATATTCATTTCTCTAATTCTAATCCCGTTTGGTTCCTACGATAGACCGTTATATTTTAATTTTTAGGCACTGCATTAGCGTAAATATTCGCAAATCCGGGGAGATGAACAAGTTTCCACGTTGACTGAATTTATAGACAGTTTATTTATTCATTTAACTAACAGTCTGCATTCCCTTTCACTTTGTTTAAGAGAATCCATGGTACTTGTTTTGCTTTAAAATAAGAATTAGAGTGAGTACCGATGAAAACCCCAACATCTTATTNTCGGATCTGCCAACAGAAGGCTGATACAATTAAATAAAAATAGGAATAACATAAGTATCTGTATAAAACAATTATAACGACACTTAAATGCAAATTGATGTTAAATTGACAGCAAATTTTCGCCCTTCCACAGGCTTCGTCGGGCTGATTATAAATTCTCTACGCACGTGTTTGCATGTGCGATAAAAATATTTTTGTTGGTACCATTACACTAACAATGAAAATTGAAACATAGATATTGTCGTTCCTTATGACATAGAAAGCTAAAAAAAGTAAATATAAAATATGAAATAAAATTAAAAAAATACATTAAAAGGATGTTAACATAATTGCTTGACGCCGGAAAAATATTCTTTTTATTTTTTGTTACTGTTGAATTTCATTTGGTCACGTTCTTAAGACCGTTGGGTTCAAAAGTACAAAGCTGGTTGACCCAAAAATTCTCTCGCAAATGCCTTGTTGAGTCATCCCATTGATCGTTTTCTTCTGTATTTTGATATCTTCAAAAGTATGTCCTGGTAAAATTTATTTGCTGATATTCTAATAAAAAAAATATTTGGTTTCTGTATACGGCCAACTTTAGTCTCTACTGTGTAGAACAAAGCAAGACATTTGGAAGAATATTAACCAAAACTTTGTAAAATCTGATAAAGAACAAAAACCAAAAAGATCTAAATGAAAAGCCAAAGTAAGCTAGGGACAAAAATATGCAATGGGAGTTTTTTGCAAAATTTCAGAATTCTATTTGTTCAAATTTGTCATATTGTACGTCCCAATATGTTAGGGTATCTTTTTTATGTTGAATGTTATATAAAAAAATAAACATACATTATTGCACTACCACATGAGTTTTATGGGTTTAACAAACACCGGTACAAGCAATCATTACAGCACAAATAACAATATTTCTTTTGTATAATAAACAGTTTATGGGGATAACACCATACTTTTAATGATAACATTCACAATAACAATAAGAAATAAAGTTAACATGTGTGAAAAAGTCTTTTGGATGAAGTCATCATTATACTCTTATTTGACAGGATATTCCGTATGCGTATAAAATTTAAATTTATCATTTTTATTCCAATAGTTAAATGTTTG
>MJUU01010032.1:15262-27404 GCA_002080025.1 Modiolus philippinarum | reverse complement strand
ATATAAGTCACTCTTCTTTAAAAGAACTTTTATATAAAATGTTATAAAATTTTAGGTTCTTGATATTCAGGTTATTGGATGCAGTTTGTTTCCATTGATTTATTCACTTTTTACTTTGGGCCATTTAGGGCTTACTATACAGTGTGAGGTTCCTCACTGTGTTGAAGACCGTTCGGTGACCCCTAGATGCTTTGTTTTGGGTAGCTTTAACCTGGAGATGGGATGTGGTCTCCTTGACATTTACCCCATTTTATTTCTTTTTCATATTCTGTTATAAAAACGAACTTTGCGAATTAAAGAAGCAATTAAATAGACAAAAAAAATTATTTAACTCCGAGAATTTCATTTCGTTTGCAAATTGGACTGTATTCAATTGGATAAGGAAAACTTAGAACGGTAAAAGTAAAACGATTATGTACACAATCAAAATAAAAAGAAATGCACAAAAACTTAAAATAAGTCACATCTGAGCGCCGATAAGAAAGGCAGAAAATAAATGTTTTGAAGTCGGAGAACGAGCACTTCTTTGGCAAAATCGAAACTTTTGAATCCTAAGAAAACGAATATATAAAGGAAATCAATACATTCAAAACAAAAATAAGGAACTTAGAAACGAAAAATAAGAATGTGAAATCTTTAAAAGCAAAAGTTATTAACTTAGAGACTAAAAACGGGGAAATCAATTCATTAAAAGCAAAAATGTGAAATTGGAAACCAACAACAAGGAAACTCTAAAGAAAGTAGAAACAATTAAACTATACTACCCGAGGAATGAACAAATCCTGGAAGCCGATCATTGAAGGGACATAGTTTATAAACTTCTATTTATTTAAATACCATAAATGTTCCGAAGCATTACATCAGTCTTATACGCGAGTGGCAAAGGGAAAATCCTTCCATTGCAAACCCGAGCGAAATTTTCCAGTCTGGTGACTAGAGGAAAAAAATCGCTGGAAAAGAAATAAAGGACAAACTAAAATTCAATTCGGAGTTTCGGTCAGACTCGCGTTGGGCCGGGGGAGAGTTGTAATGCTGACAATTTTAAAGTGAGACATTATAATTGAAATTTCAAAGTATTTTATTATTTGTACTTTTTTCTAATCTTCACAGTTTTCATTACTTATCTGCTTATCCATTGTATTACAAAATAACACAGATGTCGGGACTTGAAAAAGACTTTAGTGACAGCTCGTTAATCTCATTAGCAATTAACTCTATTATCTAGTATTGAATTTACTAGATTAAGTGCTTTATCTTTCAAAAGGTATAAAATATTGTTATGATTGTCTAATGTTCAGTTCATTTAGGTAACACACCCGACCACGAATAAAAAAAGTTAAATTTACATCGAATTTACAGTTTATTTATGGACGTAGTGTATCAAAATTGGACCAAAAACTTAACTTCACTACGTCATATGTAACAACTTCACCAAAAGTAATTCCGAAATATTTAGCATGCTACTCATAATTTTAATGTCGGATAATTGATAAAAAAGTTAACAAAATGAAAAAAAAAACATTAATTCTTATTCAGTTTTAAACATGTAATCATTAATTTCGGCAATTTAGTCTACTTTCTCTGAATAATAATTACATTCGTTTTGCTTCTTATGGAAATCGCCGAATTTGATTGGTTACGAGTAGTTCCGATCATTTCCGTCACTGTGTTTTATCAGTCAGTAAAACTACATCAGCACGCGACTCCTTGACAACGACAAAAGTAAACAAAGACGGCGGAGTAATCTAGAAAATAAAATGGTGCACCATCTATGATTTTCACTAAGTAATCCTGCGTGAACACTTGCATTCTATTTACGGAATGTAATCATAAATATTGAATGCAATATTTTGTAGTTTTATTGTCGTGTAAAAGAGTGGAGCGTAGCACATTTTTCACATGAAGCGGTGGTGCACTTCATTCAAAATGTGCTACAGTACACGCTTTTACACTCAAATAAAACTACAAAATATTGCCTTCAATTCTTAAGAACAAGCTATATACGAGAGTTTTTTTTCGAATTTTTTAATTATATTTTCTATTAAGTATTGATTTAACCGTTTATGCTGTCTGCACATAAGTATCTATTTAGTTTGTCGGCGTCTGAGTGTTATATTTTTATATTTATGTTTATTTACTCAGGAAGCCTGAGGTACGGGGTTGTTTTGTTTTGTTCAATAAAGTCTTGATATCTTGTAATTTGGTACCCCTGTTATCAATCGGTTATTAATTATCATGTATGTGAAGACGGATGGGGTAGAGTCTGACAC
The DNA here is from genome assembly GCA_002080025.1 of Modiolus philippinarum. Classification (NCBI taxonomy): domain Eukaryota; kingdom Metazoa; phylum Mollusca; class Bivalvia; order Mytilida; family Modiolidae; genus Modiolus; species Modiolus philippinarum. The sequence goes on along the minus strand of MJUU01010032.1, from coordinate 25,134 downwards.
GCGGAGGATATAAATTGTCCCTGTTGATTTTTGCATACCCTCAATGCACATTTATTTTCTGGCCATGAATTTTTAGCTACTATTTTTAGTCTTCTCGCACGAAACACGTTTGAATCACAGCGGTAGTATGGGGACAACGCCGTCTAATGATTACGAGTTGTTGACTTCTACTAATAATAGACTTCTGATAATATGGAAAATCTACCAGTCAGACTGTTGAAGTACACTTCAATACCTATTAATTATGCCAATTATTATTCCAAAAATACAACGATCGACATCCGATTCTGTCGATTTAATAATGAAGTAATGATGTAGTTAAGTTCATAAAAAGGCTAGTTGTACAAAGTCTAAAAAGGTTTTCAGTTAATACGTACTTTTAAAATACAATTTCAAAAGATATATATTTTTGGCTTTGGATTTGGGAACAATCATTGACACCCATCGTAGGTTTTGCCTTATCTATAACGTTAGCATATCATGATAGGAGACCCAGACACTAATCAGTTCTTGAAGTTTTCATATATTTCACACCTTATTGGCTATTGTCGTGCCTGTAGTTTATACAGCGATTCTGTCAACAGAGCAAAATACGACCTCAGTAACTAATGTTTTAATTAACCACTGTTGCAATTGTTACTACAGAAGATTTGCATATCTTACCGGAATTAACATTTTTGAGTACATCAAGAGTTATAACGTATCCCCGAACTTTTCATTTGCAGTATAACGGGTGCCACATTTGAAGCAGAATATGCTTACCCTTTCAGAGCAATGATGTTATTCCCAGTTTTTCAGGGGTTTATCCTACTAATACTTATTGTTTATGGTGTTTTTGTTTGTTTTACCATTGGCATGCTGTCTTTATTTATTGTATTACATCCGAATTGATATGTTTTGGTATTTTTTATTTGATGTTTGCCTCGGTATAAGTTTGCAAATGTACTTAACCCTTTTTACAAGATTCAGTGATATCTGCGGACCGTAAACACTGTTATGTCCATTAACATTACAAAATAAATTATGTTCACAAAACATCCCACTCAACTAATACTTGCAATATTGCTATAATTCATAACTTGGCTAGAATTATAAGCCAAAGTATTCTAACAGTGTTGATATGCCTATAGTCAATTTGTTCTACAGAAACTATAGACCTAGCAAAGTTGACAAGGAAACAAACCTTATAATTTTATGTTTATGTTGTGTCGATGACATTGTATCAGGTATGTCTAGTATCTTTTCATTAACCACTTAATTATTTCGTTGTTTATTAGACGTATGCAATCTATCAGTAATTATATTCGGTGTTGTAGAACAGTGCTTACAATTTGCTTCTAATATTTTTGTCTCGCCCGCTACGAAATTCGCGGAAAGCGAGACATGCGTACAAAGTATGACGGCGGCAGGCGTCGACGGCGACGGCCTTAACTTTGATGTTATTTTTTTGTGATTAGGTCAGTTTCTCAGTAACTACAAGTGGTAGGTCAATGATACTTGGTGTATGGGTTGGTCTTTAGTAGTACATGACAGTCTGTCACATTGCTTTTGTCCTTGACCTCAAATTCACGGTCTTGTGAGCATGTTACGTTTTTGTGATCAGGTCAGTTTCTTAGTAACTACATGTGGTAGGTCAATGATATTTGGTATATATGGGTTAGTCTTGAGTACTACATTACAGTCTCACACATTGTTTTTGTCCTTGACATCAATTTCATGGTCTAGTGTATTTGTTAAGTTTTTCAGTATATTTTAATGAACGGTCAATGATATTTGGTATGTGGGTTGATCTGTACTACATGACAGTCTGCCATATTACTTATGTCTGTAACCTCAATTTTCATGGTCTAGTTAGCACATTTAGTTTTCATTATTTATTAGTGGTAGGCATGCCCCTGATGTGTTGAATTTGGGTTGGTCTTGAATGTATATGACTGTCTTTTATATGGCTTTTGTACTTGACCTTATATTTTCATTATATTGAACATTTTTGGTTTTTTCAGTATCTATTAGTGATAGGCTCGTAGTCTAGTAAACATATTTACCGGGAGTTGTTGTCAAAGGGTCAGTTTAATTTTTCAAATCAAGTTTAGAGGTCAAGCAGGGACGGGCGAGACATCTATTAGGGTCTTCACTTGTATTTTTATTCCGAACCCTTCCCCAAAAGAATATAAGTTTTGTACCTTAATACATCCCATGTTTTGGCGGCCAGGTTATCTAATTAAGATATGAACTGATCCGTCTGTCTGTATATCTCGCTTTTGATTTAAGGACGATATCTTTAGTATCCTCCATCAGTTCAGATACAAACCTAGTTCGATTCCTATTTTTCATACGAGACAGAATACTATCGATTTTGCAGTTGTTCGTTTCCCAAGGTCAAGTTAACGGTTGCTGAAAATCAAGTTAACGGTTGCTGAAAATAGACTAAATCGCTTAAAAAGTTTCATTTCTAGGCAATTTGAGTATTCTTATTCAGACATAAAAAAATCTTTTACAAATGCTTTTTGTATTACAAGACAGAACATGATTGATTCTGAAATTGCTACTTAGGGGCAAGGTCACAGTCTCTTAAAACCGGATGAATAGTTAAGAAAAAATTGGTTTGTTGATAAAAACGTGAAAGTATCCTTCAATCTCCCCATTAGTTCAAAACCAAACTTGGCTAAATGTTTATTTATCACACAAAACAGAATCCTAAACAATTTTACGATGCTTTTCCGAATGTCAAGGCCACAGTCGAAAGATACTAAAATTTAAGACTTCGGATGATAACTTTCGTACTTTCAATATCCAAATTTAAGAAAAATTTAGTCTGAAACTAAGAGTGGGCAGATGCCACTGCTGTTGGACCAGAGGTCCCTTGAGGGTATTCACCAGTCCAATACACAGACTTGCCTGACAAGAAAAAAATACCTTGCGTTGTATAGAAATTTACTGTTTATCAAAATTCTAACTCCTTAAAAATACTGAGGCTCCATTCCGAATAGCACTCGGTGGATGTCCTTGGCACTAGATTTGGCCTCCTACTACGATATTTTTGGTAATGAGTACTTCTTTTATGGCTACTTTCGGATTATGGATTTCTGTATTGGTTGATTCGCATTTACTTCGATATTTTGTTATCCTTAATTTGGTCAGTGCCTTACTGAAGACATATTACCAAATTATTATGATTTTTGAGGTAATTTCTAAGAGTCAAACTTGTTACTACAAGGTCAAAGCCACGGTGGCTGAAAATAGACTAAAATTTCAAGAAAATGTTTGTTATCCGGATGAAAACTTATGTATTATTTATCGACCGAAAACGTCTCTTCAAATCCTTGCTTCTCAAAAAAGGCTGAACTCTATAGATTTTGCTCGTCCACCCCTGTGTCAAGGTCAAAATGGCTAATAAAAGACAACAAAAATGCCAAGAAAAGGTTTGCTTTTGAGACAATAACTTAATTCTCATTGATTGAATTAAACCGTACATAGTCACAGTCTTGCGTATCATATAAATGGGAGTAATAACAAAATTACCGAACAGATTTGTCAAGAGTTATTTTTATATAACAGAATCTTGTCGATGTTGGCATTGTAAACTCCAAAGTCCAGAGTAGTATAAATGCGGTCCTAAATTATTATTTGTGGTGGTGCTGTGTGGTGGTACGTTGTCATAGGAACTCGAGTTGCCGATCTCTCCGTAATACCACTTACCCTACCCTAACCCTAGCCCGTGCCGTCGCGGTGCAGCGTTGCCATAGGAACACGAAGTGTTCCGACATACCATGAAGTGTTTCCGATACCTGTCCCAATTCTCGATTTACCCTATTGATCGGGTGTCTTCTATCAGGTCCGCGTTTATATAGGGTAGATAACTCTTGTATTAGAAAAAACTCACTCTGCATTTAAAGGGCTTGTGAACCTTAATGGGAAACATATATTCATATGTTTAACATTAGCTGCATTAAGTTTTTTTTTGGGGGGGGGACTTCTGGTTTATGACATCATCAAAACATTGCAATCTTGGAAAAGTTGACTAAGCCCTTTTTTAAGCCCTTAGCAACCATATTAACTGGAAATGATGTGGTGGATCAATATAAGACTAACAGGATGTTGTGGAGGTTTATGGGTGTGCGTATTCGCAACCGGAAGCGGACATTTATTTCCCTTATACCGCCATATTGATTGGAAATGAGGTGATGAATCGACGTAGCATCCCGTAAAGGTGCCGTATAACCTTATAACATAACGCACGTGCAACCGGAAGTGGAATATATTTTAATTAATTTTAATTATTTTATGATCAATTTTAATTTAGTTCTATTCTATTTTAATAAATTCAATATTATTCTATTATTTTAATCAATTTTTATATTTTTGTATTTTATTTGATTTTTTCAAATTATTATAACCGATTTTAACATCATTTTATTATTATTATTTAATTTTTTTTATATTTTTATATTTTTGTATTTACTTTATTATTATTTATTATTATTCATTTATTTAATGTTAATAATAGGAATTCCTATGGGAACACATTGTGCGCCACTTTTAGCTGATCTTTTCCTTTTTCGTATGAAGCAAAGTTTTTAATAAGTGCTAATACAACAGAAACAAAACAACTACAGTAGCCTAGACTTTTAATTTCAGCTTAAGATATATAGACGATATACTTTCTCTTAGTTACCCAAGATTTAAAGTCTATTTACATCGCATCTACACTAGTGAACTTGAAATTAAAAAGACAACTGTTACACCCAATTCTGGTTCATACCTTGACCTTTTGTTATACATTAACGAACATGGATGTCTGAAATCTAGGTTAAATGACAAACGTGATGATTTTGACTTTCAAATTGTGAACTTTTCGTTCAACGAATCTCAAGGGGTGAAGACCTCTGGAATGTATCATTGCAAAAGCTGTAATTTTCATTCTAATCGACAGTACAATCTTCTGCGATACAAGCATGCGATAATACAGAGCAAGAGATGGACAAACAACGGGATATGGACACGGACTCTAATATGTCCGAAGAAAGTCATGTTAGTGAAGAATCTGAGTATACTACCGATGAAAGATCTAATGCAGATGACTCAGACTGGGAATCACCATTGAATATTATAGTAAACAAATTCACTTATACAAATCAGTCCGAATACCAAGAAAAGGTTGAAAAGTATATAGCACCCGGACATGAATAGGATAAGGCACGAAAACTTGGATATAAAAAATGTCCCCGGACTACAGGCAAACGATGAAAGATGCTTATCTGAATAGTGTACCCTGGATGGAGGATATGCGGAAATACCCGGTGCAAAGTAAAATCAGAAAAACTGTGCAAAGTTTGAAAGAAGAAGAGAACTACGATACTAGAGAAGCCTGTAAGTATGCTGTTGAAGAAAGACAGTATCTGTTTGATGGAGTATGAATGATTATGCCCCACCATCGACTGACGACAGCAGTGACTCTACTTAAGATAAATGAATGACAAATAGGATGGGAGGAAAGGGGAAATGCAGCCTAAAACTATACAGTGTTAGCCAGTCACAAGCCTGGGAGAATGCAGAGTGACAATTTCACAGTTTAATGGAATGTAGAGAGTTGGTGTCAAACAATTGTTTTTTTTTTATTTTATCTCACCATCATCACCACCAAGCAGCAGCAGCAGCAGCAGTAGAAGCCTCATCACCCTAGCGAAGCAGCAGCAACAGCAGCAATATGGTGAAAGGAGCACATGAGCTCAATCAAAAATGTACTCGTGAGGAACTCGTCAGTCGCGTGAAGAAATATTGGCACAAAAATTAGTAAATCACGCGTTATCTCGACCAAGACGCGAATGAAGTCAACAAATTAAAAAGCCGCGGGATAATTATTAGCAAGAGTTATCTCTCTGATAATCACGGACGTGATAGAAAACACCCTACACATTACCATTAGGGTTAGATAATAGATAGAGTTAGAGTTTGGGTTAGGGATAGATTATCAATGATGTTGTTCATAAAAAAATAATAAATCAAAATAAATTAGAATAATAATTGAAATAATTAAAATTTATTAAAAATAATAAAAATAAAAAAGAAAATTAATTAAAATTAAATAAAATTAATTAAAGGACATAAATTGAATTAATATTAAAATGAATTGATTTTCAAAATAGATTAGAATAATTAAAATAATAAATAAATGAAAATATAGAAAATAAAATATTAAAATAAATTAAAAATAAAAAAGAAAATTAAATAAATATTAGTATTAAAGAATATTAGAAATAAAAAGAATAATAATGAATAATAAAAAACTAAATACAAACATAAATAATAATAATAAAATAATATTAAAATTAATAATAATAATTTGAAAAAATAAATTAAATACAAAAATATGAAAATTGATTCAAATAATAAAATAATATTAAATTATTAAAATAAATTAAAAAAATCAAATTAAAATTAATCATAAAATAATTAAAATTAATTAAAATATTTTCCACTTCCGGTTGCACGTGCGTTATATGCACACTCCAAAACATCCTGTTCAGTCTTATTTTAATTCACCACATCATTTCCGGTTAATATGGGTGTTAAGGGTTTCAAAAAAGGCTTAGTCATCTTGTCCAAGATTGCAATGTTTTGATGATGTCGCAAACTGGAAAAATGTCCATGTTTTCCACACTTAAAACATTTAGCGCTTGCTTCGTGACACTGATATTTTTCATGGAAAAGTCCACATTTGCTGCACTGGTACAGAGTTGTGTTCCAATGAAAATGTTGACCTCTCGTATATTGCGGTAGAGCGTAATGTCCGAAATAATCCATTCTGAGGAAAATAGCTCATTCGTAATTTTGAGAGGTACCAATGGTCGTGTATCCAGCTAAAAAGTGAATATGCCCGGGTTCTCCACCAATTGACGTAGTGAAGTTTTTGGTCAAATTTTGATACACTTCGTCCATAAATAAACTGTGAATTCGATGTAAATTTTACTTTTTATTCATGGTCGGGTGTGTTACCTAAATCATCGGCAACTCCGAACTGAACATAATACAGTCATATTAATATTTTATACCTTTTAAAAGATAAAGCACTTAATTTAGTAAAGTCAATATCAGATAATAGAGTTAATTGCTAATAAATTAACGAGCTGTCACTAAAGTCTTTTTCAAGTCCTGACATCTGTGTTATTTCTTTAATACAATGGCTAACCAGATAAATAATGAAAACTGTGTAGATTAGAAAAAAGAACAAATAAGAAAATACTTTGAAATTGCAATTATAATGTCTCACTTAAAAATATCAATGGGAATTGTCACCATGACAACTCTGGCCAGGCCCATCTGGAGTCTGACCCAGACTCCGAATTGAATTTTAGTTTGTCCTTTTTTTCTTTTCCCGCGATTTTATTTCCTCTAGCCACCAATCTGGAAAATTTCGCTCGGGTATTGCTATGAAAGGATTTTCCCTTTGTCACTCGCATATAAATTTCTGAAATAATAAGTCGGAACGTTTATGGTATTTAAATAGAAGTTTATAAAATATTTCCCTCTAATGTTCGGCTTCCAGGATTTGTTCATTCCTCGGGTGGTGTAGTTTAATTGTTTCTACTTTCTTTAGAGATTCCTTGTTGTCGATTTCCAATTTTACATTTTTTGCTTTTAATGAATTTATTTCCCCGTCTTTAGTCTCTAATTTTATAAATTTTGCTTTTAAAGATTTCACATTCTTATTTTCCGTTTCTAAGTTCCTTATGTTTGTTTTGAATGAATTTATTTCCTTCACATATTCGTTTTCTTGGGATTCCAAAGTTTCGATTTTGCAAAAATAGCATTTGTTTTCCGCCTTCAACACATTTATTTCATCCTTTCTTATTGGCGCTCAGATGTCACTAATATTGAGTTCTTACGCATTTCTTTTAATTTTGATTGTGTACATAAATGCTTTTCTTTTTCGACCGAATGATACAGTTCTAAGTTTTCCTTATCCAACTGAATACTGTCCAATTTTGCACACGAAATGAAATTCTCGGAGTTTAATATTTTCTTTTTGTCTATTTAATTGCTTCTTTAATTCGCAAAGTTCGTTTTTAATATAGAAAGACGTATCTGAAGGTTCTTTTAAAGAAGATGGACTTACATTTTAAAATGGCATTTCCCTCATTATTGATCTTTCATTCATAAATTGTTGGTAGCGCGTCCTGACTTGTTGTTTATGTTTCTCCGATTTCTGCTTTCTATTAACGGTAGTAGAATTGATTTCATTTCCGGGTAAAATTGCTGAAGCACACACGGGAAAAATGTCCATGTTTTCCACATTTAAAACATTTAGCGCTTGCTGCGTGACACAGATATTTCTCATGGAAAAGTCCACATTTGCTGCACTGGTACAGAGTTGTGTTCCAGTGAAAATTTTGTCCTTTCATATATTGCGGTAGAGCGTAATGTCCGAAATAATCCATTCTGAGGAAAATAGCTCATTGGTAATTTTGAGAGGTACCAATGGTCGTGTATCCAGCTAAAAAGTGAATATGCCCGGGTTCTCCACCAACTGACGTAGTGAAGTTTTTGGTCCAATTTTGATACACGACGCCCATAAATAAACTGTGAATTCGATGTAAATTTTACTTTTTATTTGTGGTCGGGTGTGTTACCTAAAACATCGGTAACTCCGAACTGAACATAATACAATCATAAATAAATTTAATCGCTAAAGATTAAATTATGTTATCAAAGGAACAAGTGTATTACATTTCAGTTGGTCAGTCGCAAACCACTCTTTGTTTAACAGTTGAACATTCATCTTGCGGCAGCGAAAGTAATCACACGGAAACACGTACTTAACTATCAGTTTCAGAATGCCTAAAATAAATAGGAAAGCATCAGCCAGGGGAGCAGGCGTTCGGAGTAGGAAAGCTATATCGACTACAGCTCATGTTCCAACCGTTCCAGCCACCAGTAACGATGAGCTTACCCTGTCACCAAACCAGTTGAACATGATAGCAAAAAAAGTTGCTGCACACATGTCTGCTGAACAATCAACATCGGCAGAGCAACAGTCAACATCAGTAGAGCAGCAGTCAACATCGGTAGAGCAACAGTCAACATCAGCCGCAGAACATATTTCGACAGTGATAACAGCCGGCAGTGATGATGGCCAAGGTAATATTAGTCACATGCATGAGCATGATAGTATTCACAAGGAACTAGGTGCGCATGTTCCAGAAAACATAAGAAATAAAATCAAAAACGGGGAGTTTATTGACCTTGGTTTATTACTAAAAAACCCCATCCCCGTTTATGGTGATGAAACACACTTAATAATTAAGGATGGCAAATTACAATCAAAACCTAAGTCAACTGCCGTTAGGATAGACACTATAAGTCAATGGACAGACGCATTTATTGTTTTCATTTCCATATATTCGTCCGTTCACCCTAATGAGATAGCTGGTTTGTTAAAGTACATGAGTACAATAAGATTGGGAGCAAGTAGGGTGGAGGGTCTTGGCTGGCTGGAAGCGCTATGATGAGCAGTTTCGTTTGATGAAAGCCCGGTGTCCAGCAGCGCCTTGGGGCGTCGTGGATCAAGAACTTTGGCTGTTGAATTTATATTATGGAAATAACCGCCCAGCAGCTCGTTATCCAGTTTCTAACGTTTCAATTAATTATAAATGTTATGATTTTAATAATGGCCATTGTGTAAAGGCCAAATTGTCCTTACGTTCACAAATGTCTACGCTGTAGTGGTTTGCACCCATCTGTAACTTGTATGCGTGTACAAACATCTTTCAATTTTAGGCAAGGTGGACAGTCATTCACAGGTCAAAGACTGCCTATTCCACATCAAGAGTACGTGCGATCGGGCAACCTTAGCTCTCCAAGAACACCTGCGA
>MJUU01010028.1:18394-29765 GCA_002080025.1 Modiolus philippinarum | reverse complement strand
CTTAAATTTTTATATTCAAACTGGATTTCAGCTTTTCTATCCAGAACTTTTCTTTAGCCTGCCTCTGTGTGTCTGTCCACGATCGATTTTGGTCAATTGGTACTACTTGCATATGTTTCCAGTCATGACCGTTGGAATTGAAATGTAATGCAGTGGCCTGTGATCTTTCTTTTTTCCGAATGTGGTCACGGTGCAAGTTGATACGAAGGTTTAGTGAATTTTTCGTTTCACCAACATACTGTTGTTGGCAAACAGAGCAAGTGATGAGATAGATGACATTATCTGACTTGCAGGATAAATTGGTAAATATTTTGTATGTGTCACCGGTTGCTGTGCTCTTGAAGATTTTTGTAGAAGAACTAAATTTGCACAAAAGACAACGTCTGTCGGAACATGTTTTGACTTGTCCATTTTCAGGTGATGGTAGTTTGGCTCTAACGAGAATATCCTTCAGATTTTGGGGTCGACGGAATGATATTAGCGGAGGTTCAGGAAACAATTTTTTCATTTTTGTTGACGCATGAAGAATTGGCATAAATTCGGTGGTTATAGCAGACAAATGGGGTAGCTGTGGGTGGAAGGTAGCTACCAGGGGGGTACGTAAATTCTTTCTCTTTCTTTCTCGATATTGTAACAGTTCCTTTCGGTCAATCGAGGAGACCTTTTGAATAGTTTTTCTGACTTGCTTTTCCTTATAACCCCTGTTAACAAGATGTTGGGTTAATTCTCCGCTCCTATGTTTAAATGTCTCTTCTTGTGAACAGATTCGACGTATACGGGTAGAAAGTCCGTGTGGGATCGCATTTACACAGTGTCTAGGATGGCAACTACTTGGGATCAGGTAGGCGTGTGAATCTGTCGGTTTAGTGTGTAAATCAAAATGAATTCGACCATCAACAAGTGATGAGGTCGTGTCGAGAAAGACATTTGTTGTTTCAGATATGTTGACTGTAAATTTTATGGACGGATGAAAATTATTGATGAATTCAACAAATTCATCAAGATGTTGTCTAGTGTCGGTCCATTTCATTTCGATATCATCTATGAAGCGCAACCAACTGTAGGGTTTGTAAGGTGCTTCTTGAAGCATGCGTTTTTCTAAATCTCCCATGAATATATTTGCATATGATGGTGCTACTTTAGTACCCATTGCTGTTCCATTAACCTGAAGGAAATTGTCGTTATTGAAAACAAAGTTATTACGTTTCAGTACAAGATCTAAAAGACTGACTAGCGACTCGGTAGAAGGTGATTGTATTGCTCTTCCTTCCCAAACTTTGCGGCAGGCTTCTATCCCTTCATTGTGTGGAATGTTGGTATATAGTGAAGTTACATCTAGAGTTACTAAAAGAGTGTTTTGTGGGACGTCTTCAGTCGGTGTTTTATTTATGTAATCGGTAGTGTCTTTAACGAGAGAGGGCAAATTCTCAACGAAAGGTTGAAGATGAAAGTCTAAAAAATTCGAGATTTTTTCTGTTGGATGACCAATGCAGTTAACTATTGGACGTCCGGGAATTCCTTCTTTGTGTATTTTTGGCAACAGATAGAATAAGCCAGCTCTCTGGTATTCAGGAACAGGACCTTCAAAAGTTTCCTGATCTAAGTCATCTTGTTCTACCATTAGCCTAAGTGCTGAAATAATTTCTTCACTGTACTTTTTAGTGGGATCGGTGTTTAATTTTTTGTAAAATTCAGGCTTTGACAGATGCCGGGTTGCTTCGGCAACATAGTCGTCGGTATTCAAGACGACTACAGTAGAACTTTTGTCGGCTTTTTGAATAACAATATCCTCTCTCTTTTCTAAACTGTGCATAGCTTGCTTTTCATTTTTTGATAAATTAGATATAGCAGGTCTTTGTTGTGGCAATTGGCATTCCACCTTTTCTTGGACTTTTTCGATGTACAATTCCATGGCCTTTGATTTACTGCACTTGGGAGTCCAAGAATTATTCTTTTTGAATGGATTAATTGATTCAGACTCGGAGTCTGAATCGGAATGCTCTGATATACCATTCTCTTCCTGCTTCCTCGCAAAATATTCCTATAGTCGTAAACGTCTAAAGAAAGCATTCAAATCGTCCCTCAGTTGTCTTACATTTAGGTGGCTTGGAGTAGGACAAAACCCAAGGCCCTTGGAGAGAATCGATTCTTCTGCTTTTGAGAGAGGAGTGGCAGACAGATTTAAAACAGTTGATATTCCGCTATCTGTTGTAGTCTGCCTCTTTTTGGAACGTCTGTTTTTACGCTTCTTCGGACGTTCAGTGCCTTCCGTTGGCTGCTGTGCTGGAAAAACATGAATGATGTTGTCTCTTTCAAATTTACGTTGTTGCTTGTTCTTAAGTTTCGATTCATGTTTACCAACGAAATGGCTTAGTTTATCCATGTAAGTTGAAAAATCAAACGAATCGCAGGAATGTTTAAGAAGATCTGTCATTCTTGAAACCTCGGTAGTAAGATTTCTGATTTTATTGGTGGTATTGTCTCTCAAAAGATGTAGCATTTTTTTAGAGCAAACAGTAAGGTTGTTTTTCCACTGTGTATTAAAATACTGTGACGTATGACCGATATTCTGGGCCATTTTTATCTGAAGACCTTTTGGAATAACATTATTAGATAAATATGTTTGGTAATTTTGATGGTGATGTTTAAGAGAAGCTAATTTCTTGCATTCTTTTTTAAGAGACTTGAATATTTCTGTATGAGACATGTTACAGGGTACGATATAGTGTACAGTGAACGTCAAAGAAATGTATGAATTTAAAAATTATATATCAAATTGAAAAACAAAATTAATTAAAAGGGAAATCGATAGATAACGTAGATACAGTTGCTTAAAATAATAAATAAAGATCAAAGAACAAAGCAACAACACCGAAAATCCCGCTGTGCCAGATCCTAAGGATACACACTCTGTGACCTGATTATAGACAACATAATAAACAAAGTGAATGACACAAATAAAATAACAGTTGATATTTCGAGACCTGTCCGTCCCTTCATCAAAACATAATAAAAAAGTAAAAAATAAAACCTATTTACAAAGAATAAACTACAATTATTTATACAAAGTGTCAAGAGCTACATGCTGGATGCTGTTGTTTACAGATATAACATGAGAAGGGAAAACATTTTTTGTCAGTATGCGTACATAGATTATATTAACAATACTGGTTTAACGCCCAACGAGCAAAAATTCAGCCATATCGGAACGAAAACAAGTTAATCATTTCAAAAAAGAAAGAAAAAATGGGTAGGGGCGGGATTTTTTGCAAACTATACCTTACAATTTTATATTCAAACTAGATTTCAGCTTTTCTATCCAGAACTTTTCTTTAGCCTGCCTCTGTGTGTCTGTCCAGGATCGATTTTGGTCAATTGGTACTACTTGCATATGTTTCCAGTCATGACCGTTGGTATTGAAATGTAATGCAGTGGCCTGTGATCTTTCTTTTTTCCGAATGTGGTCACGGTGCAAGTTGATACGAAGGTTTAGTGAATTTTTCCTTTCACCAACATACTGTTGTTGGCAAACAGAGCAAGTGATGAGATAGATGACCGAAAGGAACTGTTACAATATCGAGAAAGAAAGAGAAAGAATTTATTATGTTGACTATATATATATATAATGTCTATAAATTCAGTCAACGTGGAAACTTGTTCATCTCCCCGGATTTGCGAATATTTACGCTAATGCAGGGCTAAGGGTTGAGAGTCTGCCACGCTAACCATTACACCACCAATTCCATGTTCAAATTTCCGTTAATTAATATACTTAACTCTCATATTACGTGTCAAAATAAATTTGCAGCTCACTCTATTTTACATCCCTTGGGTCTCCCACAGAGATGGCGTGGGCAGTGTAATTTGTCTGTAATATCTGTACATTCGAAGAGCAGCCAAATCCCTCGGTGGGAAGGCAATCTCGATATTCATTTCTCTAATTCTAACCCCGTTGGGTTCCTACGATAGACCGTTATATNNNTATATATATATATATATATATATATATATATATGTATATATATATATATATATAACGGTCTATGGTAGCAACCCAACGGTATATTAATTATCCGAAATTTGAACATGTGTTTTGTGGTCCAGTGGTTGCGTACCAGACTTTTAACCCTGCGAACCTTAAGTGAGGGGGTTCGAATCCCACTGGAATCAACAAAACTTTAATTAAAACTCAGACTCTGAATCTGACTCTGAATCTTAATTGATAGAAACAGATGAAAAATACATCACAGGCAGATGATTCAAGCCAAAATGCTTGCTTTCATTAATTATTTTTTTTTAATTTTATTTTCTTAATCAAGTACCGAAAATTGCAGTTAATTTATCTTCTGCATATGGCCATTCCGACAACAATTCTCATCAGTGCAGATTATATCAAAACAATTTGGTAAACCGAATAAAATCGAAAAATTTGTAAGTGTCATTTTCAAAAAATTGAAATAGCCCTCATTTTGATGGTGAGCTCCGCATAGATCGGTCCGAAAGCCGATTCAAATTGAAACTTTGCAATATCTAAATTTTTGTAAATTTTGTTAAAACTAAGGAGTATCTCCCTCATGCAGAAAGTGCAGACTAACATGCTCTTTATATCTTTAAGATTAAATCATTAGTAAGGTCACCAACAGAATTAATTTTTTTTAGAAATAATTATAACTAATTAAATGTGTTTGGATTCTAAAACAAGAAGTCTCCCAAACGAACTCCTATAGAATATGCAATGTCTTAACTGCTGTGCACAGATTGTGAAGAACCTTTATGTCAAACTTTATTCAATTCTGAGCACTTTGGATTTTCCCACCTTTTTTTCCGTTACCATTGCAACGGTCGACATTTTTAAGTCTTTGAGACCAGAAGCTACTTCTACAAATGTTTAGCAACGTTCCTGTATAATTTTATCCAATTTCTAGCTCTTTGATTTTCTTGCGTGTTTGTACTTTCCCTGGCAACGGTCCCCATTTGAAAGTTTTGGAGACGAGAAGTTAACTATAAAGATGTTAGGCAACCTTCCTGTAAAATTTCATCAAATTCTGAACACTTCGACATAGGCTTTATAACGCCCCACATCTACATGACATTTCAATTAATGGTCTCCTTCCATTTATGAAAATGCCACTAGGTATTCATCACATTCGTACAAAATTGTATTCCTTGCCACTTTCGAAACTTCATTCGTTTTACAAAGTATGTTTAGATTCAACTGTGACTGACTGGCATTCTATGGAATATAAATTAACAGCTATCGTTATGGACATCGCCAATCACAGACTGTTCAAACCTGTTACAACTTCTGCAAATAAACCTGAAAACCGATCATTTCTTAAAATTCAGTTTGCTAACAAAGGCCTAGATGCCATTAATCTCTCCAACATTCTGCACAACAAAACAGTGAAATCTAACATTCCTCCTTACTTCAAAGACCAATCTGTTCCACTTATCTCTTATTCCTACACTAAAGCTATTGCAACCACTATTTTCAACCACAAACGGGTATTGCGTGATTTCCAGATTGATGACTTTAAAGCCAAACCGCCTGATTGCACTTGCTCCTCTTCCCCATTCAACTATAGTCCTGCTGAACATGTGATAACGTGTGACCTAGATATCGTTGGAAACCAAAAATTACGAAATATTTTTTCAAAAGGTCCAAAATTCCGTGAACCCCAGCACATCAACTGGAAGTATAACGTCAAAATTATGATCGATGCAGTTGAAGACTATGCCAGAATGTGGGCGAAGAAAGAAAAAGAAGATGTTGAGACATTGTCAGACTGGATCAGGTCGATACAGTCATTAATCATGAATCGTATCCGGCGCTTGAAAACATCTATGAAAACTAGAACGCCCAGCATATTTGATGATCCTCTTGTTGCTAAAACATTGATAGACCTCCACGAAAAATACGTCATATTACCTGCAGACAAAGCTTCTAACAATATTGTGTTTGTATGCAAGAAACACTACTTAGACTGTCTTGTTAAGGAGATGGGTATTGACACTTCATCTGGCAATCCTACTTATTTCCCAACTACATTATCAAGGGACGAGATAGTCACAAATCACACTTCTGTGTTAGCATCATTTGGTATCAAAGTTGATGAAAATAACAGTTATCTCCCTTATATTTACTGGGTGCCTAAGCTTCACAAGAATCCCTACAAACAGAGATTCATTGCAGGATCTGCCAGATGCACCACTAAGTCCCTATCCAAACTCCTCACCACTTTACTGACTGCAGTGAGAGATGGTCTAAAAAGCTACTGCGAAAAAGCCTATTCCACGAGCGGCGTGAATCAGATGTGGATTCTTAAAAATTCCAAAGATCTCCTTGAACAGCTCTCCTCAAACCGTCTCGCATACTGCAATAGCATTCAAACTTTTGATTTTTCTACCCTTTATACAACTCTTCGCCATAATAAACTTAAAACAGTAATTTCCGATCTTATACATCAATGTTTCTGTACCAAAAACGGAGAACGCAGGTATTCCTATCTGGTTAAAACATACTTTGTAAAGAACCACACTGAGTCAAACAAGAAATACAGTGAAAATGACGTGATTAAGATGCTTGAATTTTTTATCGACAACATTTTTGTTGAATGTGGAGGCCGTGTTTTTCAACAGACAATAGGGATTCCTATGGGAACAAATTGTGCGCCACTTTTAGCTGACCTTTTCCTTTTTTTCGTATGAAGCAAAGTTTTTACAAGGGCTGATACAACAGAAACAAAAACAACCAGCCCAGACTTTTAATTTCAGCTTCAGATATATAGACGATGTACTTTCTCTTAATAACCCAAGATTTAAAGAATATTTACATCGTATCTACCCCAATGAACTTGAAATTAAAGAGACAACCGATACACCCGATTCTGCTTCATACCTTGACCTTTTGTTATTCATTGACGAACATGGACGTCTGAAATCTAGATCATATGACAAACGTGATGATTTTGACTTTCCAATTGTGAACTTTCCCTTTCTCTGCAGCAATATACCTGCATCCCCAGCATATGGAGTGTATATTTCACAGTTGATTCGTTACTGTAGAGCGTGCAGTACATACAGTGACTTTGTGGAAAGAGCAAAAGCACTGTCACAAAAATTGCTGAGTCAGGGATATGTTCAGCCTTTGTTACTTTCGTCTCTTCAGAAATTCAATGGCCGTCACCACGACATCATAGATAGATATGAAATGTCAGTGTCACAAATAAAAACTGACATTTTCAGCTAGATTGGCGTCTTCCCGGATTTGACATTACCGGTTTTGACTTTACCCTGGATTGACCCATTGACAGTGTGACGGGTGCTGTGCACAGAGCAGGACATGTTTACCCTTCCGGAGCACCTGATGTCACTCTTGTTTTTTGAGAGTTCACACTGTTAGTGCTTTAGTTTTTTGTGTAGTATATGTAATGTTTGTGTGTTTTGTGGTCATGTGGTGTCTTTGGTCTTCCGTCTTTTGGTGTTCTTGCTTTTGCCTTGTCTCTGGACTTTGATTTGAGTAATTTTGTGCTTTGTTCCTTCGGTATTCTACTGCCGTTGTTTCGATTTTCTCGCCTTTTTTACCGTTTCATGGTAACGGTCGCCATTTTGAAAATTCAAAGACTTGAATGCACATTTTTGGAAGGGGCTCCATCTTCCTGTGAAGTTTGGTTAAGATTGGACTACTAGTGTCTGAGATAACGGTTGTACAAAGTTGAGGAAGAAAAATAATAATAAAGAGAAACACAATAAAAACAAAAAGCCTCCCCAAACTTCGGGACTTAGTAATAACGAGACATAATCATGATCTGTGAATCATAGAATGGTTTCTCCCCCTCCTATGCACCTAGATTTCAATTCTTTACACGAATGTAAGCCCCTCGGTAAAGTTTCATCCAAATCAGGGCATTTTTTTTTATTTTCCGCCTTTTTTGGTTTCCATGGCAACGGGTGCCATTTTGGAAAATCTGACGCCACATTTCAATTCCACACATCATAGACAACCTCTGTATGAAATTTCATGCAAATCAATGCACATTTAATTTTTCCGCCCTTTTTCGGTTTCCATGGCAACGGTCGCAATTTTGGAAATCTTGGCCCCAAATTTCAATTCTGCACATCATTTACAACCTTCGTATTATTTTTATCCAAATCGGAGAACTTTTAATTTCCCTGCTTTTTGTTTCCATGTGAAGGGACGCCATTTTAAAAATTCCGAAAGTCAAACACCCACTTTCAGATTGTGTTCCAACTTCCTACCAAGTTTCAATACCCTAGCACTTACGGTCTGCGAGAAAAATGCCGGACAAATATTAGGGCGGAAAGTGGACGAATAATAAGAACAATAACTAGTATTAATTGTGTTTAGATGCAAACACAAGAAGTCTCCCAAACGAACTCCCATATCAGAAATCTAAAGACTGTAGATGAGATCTATAGACATGTTAGGCAACCTTCCTATCAAATTTCATCTGATTCTGAGCACTTTGATTTTCCAGCCTTTGTGTCTGTTACGAACAGGATTAAAAAAAAAAACTACAAAATGGAACTATACCAAACAGTCATAAGCTTATTTCAATTTTCAATGATAACATCAGGTACATTAACGATATCCTTACTATTGACAATCCCAAGTTTTTAGATATGTCGACATCATTTACCCACAAGAAGAAACTTAATAAAGCAAATAATGATTCTAAATGCTGCCCTTTTCTGTATCTAGGTATCATCATTGACTCTTGCTCCATCCTACGGGGTGTACATATCTCAGCTGGTAGAATTTGCATGCGTTTGTTCTTCCCTTGTCGATTTAAATGAGCGTTATCTTACTGTCAAATCCAAACTTTTACAAGAAGGTTCCAGATTTCATAAATTATTAAATACTTATAGAAGATTTAAAGAAGATATGAACATTTACTCCATATCCTTTTGTAAAATATTTGATATGTAAATATGACGTGACTCACAAACAGCTAATTAGAAATGGCATTCTGCATCCTCGATTTTATTGAAATGTTAAAAAAATGCCAGAACTTAAAAAAAAATCCAGAGAAACTGGGACATAACTTACATTCTTTACGTTATTGTTGATGTCGACGGGATACTCTCAACGAATCCGGTAAATTGGCTTTGGATTCCAGTAACCTGAAGATTTTACTAATATACTGGCCTCTCTCTAATACTGCCGATGTCTGACGACTCTTTTCTAAACCCTTCGGGAAGTTTTGTGTTTAAATTTTCTTCCATACTGCGACAGTGTTATACCAGCAGACTACGTTCCTTGAGCTATCCGGCAGTTAAGTGGCCAGCACTCTTTGACCCATATATCTAAATTACGTTTTTTTAACATTCATTTCCTTCTTTTCAAATAT
Organism: Modiolus philippinarum; assembly: GCA_002080025.1. Classification (NCBI taxonomy): domain Eukaryota; kingdom Metazoa; phylum Mollusca; class Bivalvia; order Mytilida; family Modiolidae; genus Modiolus; species Modiolus philippinarum. The sequence continues at coordinate 20,394 of MJUU01010028.1, read as the reverse complement.
ATTGGTCATAGATTTAATAATTTACTTGTATTGGGTTTTATTCGTATGCATATTAACTATAGGGTAACGGGATAAAGAACGGGGAGGTTTGGGTATCAATTATTCTGTTCAACCCTACCGCTGGCTTTTTCTACTACCGGTATCAAGTCTGGCTATCCCGACTTCCTATCGTTATGTGTTTATATCTAGTGCGTTATGGGTTTATGGTAGTGCAGATCCTTTGTGGGTTGTTGCTTTTGATTGTAATTTTTGTCCAGTGTTTACTGTTATCTTGACATAATAAACTATACCAAACAGTGATAAACTTATTTCAATTTTCAATGGTAACAGCAGGTACATTGACAAATATAGTTACTATTTATAACGACAGTTTTAGATTATGTTGACATTATTTACACACATCAAATGAAACTTAATGAAGCAAACAATGATTCTAAAAACAGCGTTTTTCTGGATCTAAGTATCATCAATGACTCTGGTGAAATAAAAACTAAAATTTATGATAAAAGGGATGACTTTGATTTCAATATTACTAATTTCCCTTTTCTTGACAGCGACGTTCCTCTGGATCCATCCTACGGGGTGTACATATCTGAAATTGTGCGATTCGCTCGAGTTTGTTCTCCCTTTGACAATTTTAATGGGCGTTATCTTACTCTTACATCCAAACTTTTACAACAAAGTAACATATTTCATAAGTATTATTCAATACTTTAACATATTTGATTTTATGGTCTTCCAAACGTTTAGATTTCATCTGCACTGAAGAGACATAAGTTGTCGAAATGCGCATATGCAGAAACCAAATTCACAGTAACTTCGGTATTTACTTATTTTAAGTAGTTTTACAGAAGATATGAACATTTGATATCTAAATATGACTTGACTTGCAAACAGCTTATTACAAAGGTCATTTTTTATCCTCGATTTTTTGGAAATGTTGTTAAAAAGCAAGAAACTGATAAAATATACAGAAAAACTGGTACGTAACTTAAATTCTTTACGTAGCAGAGGAAATCTACGGGATATTCTGCAAAAATCCGTTTAACTTAACTTAACTTGCTTCGGGTTCCAGTGACCTGAAGATTTTACACATATATTGGCCCCTCACAGACACTACTGATGTCTATTGAAATACAGATGGCTCTTTTCCAAACCCTTCTGGAAGTTTTGAGTTTGACTTTAATTCCGTAGAGCAACAGTGTTTTACCAGCAGACTAGGTTCCTTGAGCTAATCTCCAGTTAACTCTTTGATCCATCTTTCTAAATTACGTTTCTTTACTTTTATATATATATGGTGTTTTCCACAATATGTTGGACAAACTACCACCTGTTTCAACATCAGGTTAAACAACCACCGTTCATTTCATAACAAAAAACGAAACTGTCCTGTCACGCGCCATCTCCAAACGACAGGACACACTTTTGAAGACATCAAAGTGCAGATCATTGAAGAAAACGATCAATGGGATGACTCAACAAGGGATTTGCGGGAAAATTTTTGGGTCCACCAGCTTTGTACTTTAGAACCAAACGGTCTTAACGAACGTGACCAAATGAAATTCATCAGTAACAAAAAATAAAAAGAATATTTTTTCAGCGGAAACAATTATATTAACATCTTTTTATTATATATTTATTTATTTATTTTCTACTTTATATTACATCGTTAGCTTTTCTATGTCACAAAGATCGGAAATATCTTTGAGTCAATTTTCATTGTTAGTGTAATCAAACCAACAAAGACTTTTTTATCGCACATGCAAACACGTGCGTAGAGAATTAATCAGCCTGACGAAGCCTGTGGAAAGGCGAAAATTTGCTGTAAATTTAACATCAATTTACGTTTTAGTGTTGTTATAATTATTTTACACAGACACTTATATTATTCCTATTTTTATTTAATTGTATCAGCCTTCAGTTGGCAGATCCGACACTCAAATTAAACAAGGTTGTTGATGTTGCTATTTTTAGACAAATATATATATATATATATGATA
>MJUU01010028.1:0-11354 GCA_002080025.1 Modiolus philippinarum | reverse complement strand
TATGACATACATATACAATACATAAAAATACATACGAGACATTACAATATTGTCTTTCTACATATGTATCTTAAATATCTAAAAATTTTGACCATTTATCTATATGACATTCTAAACTATTGTTAAAAACTGCATTTAACCTCTCATTTTTTTCTCTTTGTTTTAATTTTATCTTAAAAATATTTAAAGATAATGGATGTTTTGACCACTTACGGGTATTGCGGGATGTCCAAAATTGATGACTTAAAATCAAAACCACCTGATTGTTCTTGTCTCTCTTCCCCATTTATGTATGCTCCTGCTTGTCACGTTATTACAGGGGATCCCAACATTGTAAGCAATGAGAAATTACGTGATCTCTTCACAAAAGGTCCAAAATACCGTGAACCCCGACCCATCAATTGGAAACATAACTTTAAAATATTGATGGATGCAGTTGAGGAATACGCAAAACAATGGGCTAAGAGAGAGAACGAAAAGGTTGAAACGCTGTCCGACTGGATTAGGTCCATCAAGTCATTGATTGTAGCTCGAATGAGGCGCCTTAAGATAACCATGAGCCCCAATTCAAAAAGCATATTCGATGATCCCGAGGTAGAAAAAACATTGTCCTTCTCCATGACAATCATGTCATCGTACCAGCCGACAAGGCCCAAAACAACATCACATTTATCTGCAAAAGACACTACATTGACTGCTTAATGAAGGAGATGGGCATTGACAATTCATTTGGCAATCCCACATACAAACTCTCAACAATATCAAGGGAGGATATACTGAACAATCACAAATCAGTATTGTCTTCCTTTGGTATCAGTTTGAGTGAAGAGAACAACAATCTGCCTTGTATCTACCGGGTACCCAAATTACATACATGCCCTTACAAACAGAGATACATTGCTGGGTCTGCCAAATGCACACAAAACCTCTTTCTAAGCTCCTCACTTCATTACTTACTGCAGTCAAAGATGGCTTCAAGATATATAGTGATAAAGTATACTCAACAAGTGGAGTGAATAAGATGTGGATTCTCAAAAACTCAAAAGACTTATTAGAATATCTATCTTCAACTGAACTCAACTACTGCAACAGTGTCAAAACTTTTGATTTTTCTACTCTCTATACTACTCTCCCACACGATAAGCTAAATTCAGTACTCCGGGATTTAATACATCAGTATTTCTGTACTAAAAAGGGTGAAAGAAGATATTCATATTTAGTGATAGGTAAAGATGGGGCCTATTTTGTTAAACATCACACTGATTCACACAAAAAGTATACAGAGGAGGATGTCATTGCAATGCTGGAATTCTTGATTGATAACATATTTGTAGAATTTGGAGGAAAAGTTCTCCAGCAGACAATAGGGTTACCAATGGGGACTAATTGTGCGCCACTTTTAGCAGATTTGTTTCTTTATTCGTATGAAGCACAAGGCCTAGTTCAGAAAAACGACAATAAGCTAGCCAAATCCTTTAATTTCAGTTTCCGTTATATAGATGATGTTCTTTCATTGAACAATCCTCAATTTAAGGATAACTTTCATCTTATATACCCAAATGAACTCCAAATTAAAGATACCACTGATACACCATCATCAGCATCATACCTGGACCTATACCTCTACATTGACAATTCTGGACGTCTGAAAACATAACTTTACGACAAGCATGATGATTTCGAGTTTCCAATAGTGAACTTCCCGTATTTGAGCAGTAATATTCCCATTTCTCCAGCATATGGCTTGTACATTTCACGACTCATTCGCTATTGCCGTGCTTGTAGTTTGTACAGCGATTTATCAACAGAGCGAAATCAAGGGTATGTTCAGTCACTGTTGCAATTGTCACTACAGAAGTTGTACGGTCGTCACCACGATTTGACAGACCATTACAATGTTTCTGTTTCACAAATGAGAACAGATATCTTTGGGTAGATCCAGTGTTTGTTACCGGACTTAGTAACAGCGACTGTGACAAAACTGGACTTTTCAGTGGCAGTGTGACTGGTGCCACGCGTGGAGCAGATCATGCTTACCCTTCCGGAGCGCCTGATGATACCTCAGTTTTAATAGGGGTTCAAACTGCTAGTGCTTTAGATTTGTAGCGTTCTTGTTCATTTTTGTTTATTTGTTTTGTCTTTGTCATACTGTCTCAATTCGTGTTGCTGTGAATTGCCATGATTTTTTATTTATGATTTTAGAATTTCCCCTTTCCTCGTTCTTGCTTCGGTATTCGTTTGCCGATGTATTACTACAATGGATAAATAATATTTGGCAAAAAGTATGATAAAATTGAACAGTTTAAATGGAATATCTCCCATATTAATTTGAAATATAATGTTATGAACATCCAAGTCAAAATTACAGTTAAAAGATTTGTTCTAACCATTCTTTTAGATGTCTCCAAAAAAGTTGGATTTCTGGACATTCCAAAGGTAATTGAAAGGTACTAAAGAATCTTGTACTTTATAACAAAAAGTGCATAAATCGCAGTTGCTTAATCCGATCTTTTTCAAAAAAGTGTTAGTAGGCAGTATAAAGTGTAAGAGTTTGTATTGAAAATTTTGAATCTTCATATCGGAGGTGACTTTTTTTATATTTTCAAAACATATATAAAAATTAACTTTAATGTAAGAAAGTGATTTCCACTTTCTAACGCCTGGAATTGTATCTATATCGATTACGATTTGAAATATATTAGAAATGTCTTTTGATAAAGACTTAGATTTAGATATTTTTTCTTCCAAAGTTATGGAGTTGTTTGTGTCCTCCAAAAAATTAATATTTTTTCTTATTGCTGAAATTATACTAAAATAATTCAGAAAATTTATTCTGATACTATATTCATTTGTGAATTCATGATATGTTTTTAATGTATTACTCTCTCTTAAAAACCAGCTAATATGTTGTATTCCCCATTCATATAATTTTCTATTCCATTATATTCTGTTTTCTATTTTTACATGTGAGTTAAAACCAAATAATACTTGTACTATGAAGGCTACCATTGTCCTAGAAATTAAGTAATTAGCTAATACGTCTTTCCAAAATACATTATTTAATGGCAGTTAATCAATGTCATTCTTTGAAAGATCATTTTAAGATAAAATTTTCTTGAAAATACACATATCTCACTACTAATAATGTTTTCCAAGGACTGTTATTAGAATCGTCTAACAATTTTTTTTATCCATTGAAATTTGATGGATTGACAAACTAGATTTTATAGAACAAAAGGAGTCCATAACCAATCCAATATATCTTAACACACACACCTCAGGTTTTTCTCCAGGTTTTAAGCTAAGAAAGGGGGTGCGTTTTATATTCCAATGCGTTTTATATTTGTACAATACGAAAATATATCCACCATATTAAAACCACCATTACTTAATTTCTGTAAGACAATCTCCCTCCTTTTTTATGAGGTTTATTGTCCCACAAAAATGTGAACATGATTTTGTCTATATCTTGCAAAAACTTACTTGGAGGACTGGGTAAAACAGAAAGGAGATATGTTAGTTGTGGAATTACCAATCCATTTATGATATTTATCTTTCCAAATAAAGTCAGGTTTCTTTTACCCCAAGAAGAAATAATATTTTTGATTTCAACTTTTTTGAACTCATAATTCAAACTTACAATTTCTTCGATATCCCCTGTAGTTGGTAATGTTTTACCAAGAATGTTTATCTTATCTAAAATTATTTTCATTCCGGGAGAGAAGTTGTGTGTGTAAATTTCCATTCATGATCGACCAAGTGGAGCAATCTCTGATTGTCATAATTAACTTTTAGTCCACTTATCATAGAAAATTTATTCAGTAAAGTGACTGTATTTCTGACAGAGTCTTCACTACCATCCAAAAGAATTTGTGTATCATCTGAAAATTGAGAGAGTTTTATCTCCGTTGACTTGTAGATAAAACCTTTTTTTTCCTTAGATTTTATAATTGCTAGTCATATAATAAACAAAAATGGGGCAATTGGGCTTCCCTGTTTCACACCTCGGGAAATTTGAAAAAAATCTGTAGCCCAACCAGTATATAGGACGCAGAAAGATATATCTGTGAAGAAAAGATCCAACCATTTTTGAAATGATTCCCAAAAATAAAAAAAAGTAAGGCACTTCTTCAAAAATTTCCAAAGCATAGTATCTAATGCTTTTTCAAAATCTACGGACATTATTATACATGATTGATTATCTGTATCAGCGATATCTATCACCTCCAGAAGAGTTCTGATGTTGTCACCTATATACCTACCAGGGACAAAACCACTTTGATTATTGTTTACTATGTTTTCAAATACCTTTTTCAGTCTCATAGCAATACATTTAGACATAATTTTATAGTCTACGCACAATAATGAAATTGGTCTCCAGTTTTTTAAAAGTTTTGTGCCTTTGTCCTTTTTGGAAGTAGCGTAATAATACTTTGTTTTTGTGATACAGTCATGGAGTTATTCTCATAACTATAAATGTAAGCATCGAGTAAATAGGTTTTAATTGTATTCCAGAAAATTTTATAAAATTCTATAGGTAATCCGTCTGTGCCAGGAGATTTCCCATTTATAAAGGATTTTATAACATTTATACATTCATATTCTGATATCATGCCCTCACAAGAGTCTCTTTCCTCGGTTGACAACTTTAGAATATTTCTGTCATCGAAAAAATTGAGTGTGGAGATCGACACTGATATCAGAATCTGCACAAGTATATAGTGAACTGTAATTTTTTTTTTTTTTTGTATATCTGAAATCTCTTTGAAGTCAGATTAACAATGCCAGATTCATCAGTCAAGCATTGAATCGACTTGTTAATATAGTTTCTTTTATTCTAAATTAAAGAAATGTTTCGTGTTTCGTTCCTCATCCTTTATGTATTTTGCTTTTGAACGCAAAATTGCGCCATCTGTTTTCTTTTTATAATATTCCTTAAGTTCAATTTGGATTGTTAATATCCTATTTTCTATATCTATATGGCTATTGTTGCTGGATTCTTGTAGGACATATAGGTTATTTAGTTCTTTCACTTTAGATTTAATAGCATCCTCATCTTTCTTTTTAGTTTCATATGAATATTTTATTGCATACCCTCTGATATCACATTTTAGAAATTCCCATAATAAGTTGGGATATGAATTTTGTATTTTATATTCTAATCACTATTCTTCTAAAAGGTTATGTACATTCTATTTAGATTTTGAATTCAGTAACAAGGATGTATTTAGCTTATAGAATCCTTTACCTCTTTTGATCTTATGTTTATCGATTTCTAGGGAAACAAAGGAATGATCACTCCTATAACCATAGCTTATATCTGTTTTTATTGTAATATTTGACAGTCCCACTGATATTAAAAAATAATCTAGCCTACAGAGAACTTTAGGGTTTTTTTGTCAACAGGTAAATTTCTTTTCCCCAAGGTCATTTCTTTCCATAAATTGTTTAAATTTTCTCGTTTTTTTACAATGTACATATTTTAAGATTAACCATTGCAAGAACAAGTAGAATCGGTAGTCATTACCGTGTATGGTTTCTAGCAAGTTAAAACAATTAGAGCATACATGTACACATAAAAACATATAAAATGAAACATTTGAATTATGGATAAAGTTTGTATAAACTGATTCTAAATTTGCTTGGGACTGATTGAAGTAAAGTATGCACACATATATATAAACATTTACGGATACATTAATGTGAAAAAGATTGTGTATAAATGAGTATATCCATAACGAAAAAGAAAAAATCCAGTACAACCAGACTCTGAACGTGCATTTCCACTTCATTGGATTAAGGAAATACAACTAGAGAATGTGTCTATGAGACACGGATGTCCCGCCGACAAATTAACAAATATCATCCAAGAAAAGTCGCTGAAGTATAAAAATATTGGTCAGGCTGTAAAATTATCCATGAATGTAGTACTCAATATGTTAAACACTTAGTTGTTTATAAATAGGCCTAATGCGAAAGTTTATTCAAGCATAAAATGTATGTCAATGTCAACAAATGTCTAGGAATTGTGTAGTTATCATCAAAATGAGGCACTTCATGCATTAGCATAATGATATGCTGTGTAGTTGTTTAGAAATAGACTTAAAAGTACAAAATTTACCTAAAATCACTCAAGCATAAAATGTAGGTCAAAGACACTTAATTGACCTTGATTTGGATAGCACGCATCAAGATAATTTATTTGATGCAAAACCATTATAATAGCATGTTTAGTTGTTAAGAAATGGACTGAAACCCAAGATTCAACTCAAGCGTAATATATAGGTCAAAGCCACTTAATTCGTGATGATTTGGGTAGTACTCATCCAGGTTATTAATTTCATGACGATAGTAAACGTAAATTATATTGGAAAACAGGTATAATAGAAGATCTGTTGTATGGTAAAGATGGACTTGTTCGTTCCGCTACAATTCGTACAAACACAGGGACTACGTCTCGACCTATCGCCAAGCTTTATCCACTGGAAATTTGCTGGAACTACCGAAAAGGATACTCAACAACCTGTACCGACAGAACGAAGATTACCGAAGCGTGATGCCGGACAGAAAGCGCGGGAGAAAATTGAAATTTGGACACGTAATTGACTATATTTTTGTGAAAAGAAAATTGCAGTAAGTTTATGGTTTGAATAGTAATGTTAAATTCATGAGATGATGACTATTCATAAATTGCTGACCGTCTATTAGTGGTATTAAGTATATATTGTTTGGTGTAATATTGATACTGGAGAGACTACGTTACAGTTTTTCTTTACAAACTATGATAAAGTTTGATATTTTGTTCATATAAGATACATTAATTTTAATGTTTAATTTTATGATTTAACAATATTTGTATTTAAATTTAATTGAAAAACGTAGCTTATCTTTTCGAGTCCCCCAGTATGTCGAGAATACAGCGGGAGCCGCAACGTCGCGTATTCCTGTTGTATCTATGGTTGACGTCAGAATCGCCTTAGTTTTAGTTAGTAGCAAGTAAACGTATTGAATGTAATGACTGTCTTCATTTTATGTTAGTATTATATTCAACGCCCTGATAGCCTTTTTAAGTAAATTTGTACAAAATTTGAATACTAGATGGCATTTACACCATATTGCATACTATCGACATCCCAATTGTTGTATGGTTTCAGTAGATTTGTACCAAATTTTAGTAATAGACGGCATTTACACCATATCACATAATATCGATATCCCTATTGTTGCATACTTTCAGTAAATTTGTACAAATTTGAATACTAGATGGCATTTGTACCATATCGTTTTTTATCAATATCCCTATTGTTGCATGTTTTCAGTAAATTTGTACCAAATGTGAATACTAGAAGGCATTTCCCGCAGCAGAAGATTTCAAGCTGAGCTTGTAATTCCAACCTCAGTATATCGGAAAAATCTCGAAAATCCAGCCTTAGTTCGGAACTATCTTGGAAATTTAGTCTTACTTCGGAAAATAGCTCGAAAATTTGGACTTTGTCATTATTGAGCACGGAAATATTTCGGAAATTTTGACTTTGTCATTTATAAGCTCGGAAAATAGCTCGGAGATTTTGGACTTTGTCATTTAATAGCTCTGAAAATAGTTCGAAAATTAGGTTTAGGTCAAAGAATAGGTCGGAATTTTTGACTTTGTCAATTTATAGCTCGGAAATTAGGTCTTAGGTCGGAGAAAAGCTCGGAAAATAGTTTTGAACATTTAGAATTTGTAAAATATCAGGTTAGAATTCTTAGCCTCATTTAATTTTAAGCATCATCTTATTATATGGGTCAATCAATGTTTTGTTTACAAATTTTAATGAACTTGGATTTTTCAACAAGAAAATGAAGGATGAATGTATCAAAATTTCCTAACCATATGGTATACTATCGATATCTTTATTGTTACAAAAACAGGATAACAGCAAACACCTACAATGGCCAGGAATTACAACTACATGCCACAATCTACAAGCAAACTGCACCAGAAAAACAATAATGAAAACAAGAGACAAACATAAATAACGATAGGAACTCGGGATTGCCGGACTTGGTACCGGCCCTAGCAAAAGCCAGTGGTAGGGTTAAACCGGTTTAGGGGTTTATGCTGCATGATTTCAGTAAATTTGTACCAAATTTGAATACACCATATCGCATACTATCGATATCTCTATATTTATACATGTATACTCAAAGGCTTTGAAATGATGGAAAATGATTCCAATCTAATCTGAGGTCGAACAAAAAGTTCCAGCTTATTCATTAGGTCGGAAAAAAAATACCGAGCTGAATTTGGATTTCCGATCTATTCTCCGGACTCAGTTTGGAGTATTCGGACAATTCCGGCTATTTTCCAAGCTCAGTTGGAAGTATTTGGACAATTCCAACCTCTTCTCCAAACTGAACTCGGAATTTTGACCTATTTCCACGAGAACTTGTCTTGGAATTCCGACCTATTTTCTAGCTAAATTCGGAAATAAGCCCGAACATTTGACAATTTTGTCTGTTTTTACATTGACAGTTCTTTAAAGGTCGGAAAAGTCCGAAAACTCCGAGCTCGATTTTCCGACCTAATAATTCGAAATTTCCTACTGTGGACTACACCGTATCGTATGCTATAGATATCTCTATTGTTGCATGTTTTCAGTAAATTTGTACCAAACAAAAATACTAGATGGCATTAACCCCATATTGTATATTAAATATCTCCCTATTGTGTCATGTTTTCAGTAAATCTTTACCAAATTTGAGTATTAAATGCATTTACACCATATCGCATACTATCGATATCCCTATTGTTGCAAGTTTTCGGTAAATTTGTACCAAATATGAATACTAGATGGCATTTACACAATATCGCAAGTAGTTGATATGGGAAAAAGCCGTAGGTTTTTGAAAACATGTTTTCAAAAACCTACGGCTTTTTCCCATATCAACTACTATCTACGGGACTAACGAAAATAAACAAACATGTTAGATTTGTTATTCACTACAGTTGAGACGGGTAAAACGGGCTAGATTCTTAATTCACTCACATTTTTTACGTTGCTTGCGGTTTAAACATAACACGGGTTATACATAACACTGACGTGTATCTCTGGTTCTACACTTTTGATTCCTATATATTTCTAGTAACTCTGACAGGTCGTCACCAGTTACTCTCTCTATAACGAATATATTGCTAAAAATATAATATAAATATACGATTTCCCCTTGAATATCAAGTATTTCGTAAAAACCATACACCTTTGTTTTTATTTTTTTTAGATTGGTCAAATCATATGCTAGCATTTTTTTTACCTGATTTTATGATAAAAGTCAAACATTATTACTTACCACAACGGTTATGCACCCTCCTACCTGAATAGACTCATAATTTTTCATCTAATAAATATTCGGGTTATAAAAAATGACAACGATTCCCGTATATTTTTCAGAAAAGTCTAATACGAATAATTTTAAAACAATACAAGGAGTAAAAAATATGCCGAGTGATTACTTCCGCTTACTCGCCGTGGGCCCGTCCGGGTCGGGCAAAACAAATTTGCTAATGCACCTTTTATTTAAACCCTTATTGTATTACGACAAAATTATTCTTTACGCAAAGAACTTAGAACAACATTACTACTAGGAACTAATTCGAAGATTCGAGGAAATAGCGGAAAAACTAGGTGTGTCTCTGAAAGATTTATTACAACTATCTAATGGTAAAGTTGAAGACATCGACTGCGAGGACGAAGCCGGTGACAAACAAAAAATCGTAATTTTTGACGTTTATATTTGTTCACAACAAGATCAATCTTCTATTGTAAAATACTTTACAGGCGGAAGGCACAAGAAAATGAGCGTAATTTATTTGAGTCAGTCTTATTTTCGGATACCTAAAGACTGTCGTTTAAATTGTAATTTCTACATAGTGTATAATTTTCCTAGTAAAAAGGAGAGAGAACTTATATCTTCAGAACTTCAGGTCTCAAAAAATACGCTTGATTTAACTACTAAAAATAAATATTCTTTTCTCTATCTTAACTTACCAGAGAAGAAAATATTTCATTGTTTTGATCGGGAAATACAAAATACGTTTTCTTAACTTATTAAAATCTATATTTACAAAAAAAAAGACCCCCCGAAAAAAAAAACAAAAGGTGCTTATTGAGGAGGAACTTGCCGGCTTTATTTGTTTTTTGCCACCCGGTCTTTTTGACCTGCCGGGGGCTTTACTTGCACCTTTGCACCTTTTGTTTTTGTCCTCCTCAATTTGTCGCGTGGTAACTATTTTTGTGGTTGTTTTTCAACCTTCATTTATTGTGGGTGTTTTTCACCCTTGGTTGTTTTCTATCTTATTGTGGGTGTCTTTCACCCTTAGTGATTTCTACATCACTCCTTATTTCATTTTACTTATATTGATTGAAATTTTCGAAAGTACACAAGTATAATATTGAAGTGTGTAAAGTCAATGATGTTACCACGCGACTGTCTGGCCAGACATTTGAACATCGATTTTTAGTATATTTAAACCTCACCTTACAAATGTTGTGAAATATCCACAATAATATGTCCATTGTGTGTGTTTTTAACATTTAAATGTTATAATATCTATCGAAATTATCTATGTTTGTTTAAATCGTACATTCTTTCTTTTTTGTTTACATAATCGTGTTTAATCAATATCAAACGAATGACTACCGTATTTTAAATGACTCGCAAATCGATTTTCTGTAGTATAATGGTTATCGTTTCTACATTATAAACAGCGTAGTAAGAATAGTTGGGGTTCGATCCCCACTTACGCAGGTTTATTTTTTTTAACTAAGGTAATCGACAGCTTCCTATAGGGACAGATTTATTCTTATCCAAGAAAATTCTTCCCTTGTATTCGTTTTTATTTGCACATCTCTCAAAGTTTGTGAGGTGAAGAATACTGAAATGATCAATACTTTGTTCTTTAGATGTCCTATTTAGATGTACTTTTTTCATGCTAAATTCTCTTGTGTTTTTTACTTCTTCGCCCTTTAACATCTTGTTAAAATCTTCTTGAGTTAACTTAGTTTTATTTAGCCCTTTTCCCTTTGTCTTAACACTAATTACATTGTCTGTATCTATCGTTATAGTCATATATAACTTAGGCGCAATATAAACTGCCTTAATTATCTTGGCGTTTTTCTTATAGTCATTAGCCAAGTCACCTAAGTTATTACCATTATAATTAGGTATTAGTTTTGCTTGCTCACCGGGCACATGAAGACTATCAGTGTCAGTATAATAAAAGTCTAACTCTGTTTTGTTTTCTGGGTTCAATCTAGTCATATGAATATACATAATCTTATGGCTATAAGCCAGAACAAAGGCACCAAAATGTG
>MJUU01010026.1:44005-64680 GCA_002080025.1 Modiolus philippinarum | reverse complement strand
GATATATTCAACAACTTACTACATTGAAATGAAACTTTGAAGATCAAAGGTCATTTTTAGCTCACCTGGCTATAGCCAGGGTGAGATTTTGCCATCACTTTGCATCTGTTGTCCGTCCGATGTAAACATTTTTTCCAAAATCTTCTCCTCTGAAACTACTGGGCGAAATGAAACCAAACTTTTCACATTCACGCTTTATCCATGATGGCTGCCATCGGGGAACATAATTTAACATGGGATCCTATGGAAAAACACATTCAAAGATCTTCTCCTCTGAAACTGTTGTGTCAATTGGGACCAAACTTGACCACAATAGACAATAGGTGGTCCCCTGCAAAATGTTTTTCATCATCATGCTTTATCCAATATGGCCACCAGCAGGGAGCATAGTTTAACATTGAACCCTTTAGTTTAACAACATTGGCCCCTAATGGAAAACACATTCAGAGATATTCTTCTCTCAAACGACTAGGCCAATTTGAACCAAACTTTTGATTGTACCTCTAAAGATATTTTTTATAGGTTTGCTCTTTATCCAAGATGTCTTCCTTTGGGGAACATAGTTTAACATTGGACCCATTAGAAACACTTTCTAAGGTTTTCTCCTCTGAAACCACTGGGCCAATTAGATCCATAGTTTAACTTTAGACCCTTTAAACACAGACTATCTATGTAAGCCAAGGTCCAGGTGAGTGATACAGGCTCTTGAGAGCCTCTTGTTCATGATATTCATGTCAAATATCAACGTTATACCTAGGACAATATAATAAATTGTCATTAATTTTAATACCCCCGAAAACAAAGTTAAGGGGGTAAATAGGAATCACCCTGTCTGTCTGTCTGTCTGTCTGTCCACACTTTTTGTAAGCGCAACTCCTCTTAAACCACTTGAAGGATTTTATTGAAACTTTACACAAAGGAAGGACACTATATGGACATGTGCATAAAGAAATATAATTATTGTTCGAAACCAGGAAGGGGAGATAATTTGACTGACTTTTCATTGATTCCATTTGCACAAGAAACCTCGTAAGCGCAATTTCTCTTACACCAATGGAAGGATTTTAATGAAACTTTACACAAAGGAAGGACACTATATGGACATGTGCATAAAGAAATATAATTATTATCCAAAACCAGGAAGGGGAGATAATTCGACTTGGACTTTTCATTGATTCCATCTGCACAGGAAACCTCATAAGCGCAACTTCTCTTAAACCACTGGAAGGATTTTAATGAAACTTTACACCAGGGAAAGGGCACTATGTGGAGATGTGCGTGAAATGATATAACTATTGTCAAAGACCAAAAAGATGAGATAATTCAATTTTTAGATTTTCATTGATTCTTTCAGCAATGATTTTTTTTGGACTTAGACTATTTTAAAAAGAAATAATTCAATGGGTACTTGGTAGATATTTTGAAATAAAGCTGTGGGAGAGACACGTTTTTCATTGTAATCCTTGTGAGAAGTTTTAACGTAAATTTGTCTGATTTCGACAGAAAAATTATTTCTTGAGGATTATATCTTTGTGTCCATACTCATATTGTAATCACACTTATACTGTGTCCACACCAACCTAAATTTGCACTTACCATATTGATTCAGGGTTCAATTAGCGGGGGTATATCTGGCTGCCATTGGGCGACAGCTTTTGTTAAGATTTAATTTCACCTAAAGGTCATAGGTAAGTTTCCATGTTAAAACTCAATGTATTTTACCCATATCATATTCTAAATGTCATGTATCACTACGCACAAAAAAGTTAGTTCAAGATAACAGTCTAATTAAATTCACCTCAAAGTCAAGATTCAAAGTTGAAGGTCATTGATATAAAGCCATGCTTATAGTATAAAAAATATGTCACATTTATATGAAGAAACATTTTTGTTTTACATTTATATTGATGTGTGACTTTAACTCCTTCTGTGATATACAATTACTAACATTGATATATGTCGAGACGCTTGTTGTAGAGATAAAATTGAAATGAATCATTCAGTGTGATCTTGTATCCAAAAGTAAGATGCAAATCAATGTTCTTGTCATAGCTTGCTATGTCAGCATGATTTTTTTCAGTTTTACTGTCAAATAGAAGTCTGATAAGTCGGACAAGAAAAATTATTTGAAGTAATGGATTATATGACCTTGAGACCTAAGGTCAAGGTCAAAGGTCATCAAATGTGGCATGAAACTTGTGAGCTCAAGGTGAAATACCAGCATGTCAAATATAAATACCCTACATACAATGAGAGTAAAATTATGACTGAAACATGCTTTTTCAAACGTTCATCTGATACGAAAAATCATGAAAATGACATTTTTCGTTGCTATAGTTACGGTCCTAGAATACATTTGCCCAAGAATATTTTTGCTTAATTTGAATCTATACTATCTACCCTTAAAAAAACATTTTAGTTCATATTGAAATATGGATGCATTTTTTCACTGTATCAGATTGAAAATTGCTATTTTTTGCTATTTTTCATACCATCCATATCCCTGTGATTAAGCGGTATCCAGGGAGGGGCACAGCAATTATATTTTGATAATCACATGCTTTAAACTTTGTTTTACCAGAATTAATGTCAATTTTAATTAAAATCATACGCAATTTGGAAAACAAGATGTGTAAATTTGCTTGAAATCAGTGCTGAAAAGGGCATTTTTGGCGGGAAAAAATTCCATGTCCCGTAACCATGGCAACCAAAGTCCCTAGCAACCAAAAAAAAGTGATAAGTTTAATAATTCATCATAGAATGGTTCTCTACAAAGTTTGGTGAATTTCTGAAATTGTGAGTGGCCAGCCATTATTTGATGATTACAGAGAATCCGTGTTAAAAACTCAAATGTTTTAGTTGAACAGTTAATACTTAAAACATTATTGTACTGATTTTAGGCATCTCTCAGTTTATGTTGATTTGATGTGCACTGAAGAGAACAAGCTGCCGAAATGTCTTTCTGCAGAAAATACCTATTTTTAAGAAATTATCCGAGTCATCATCCTATCTATCCCATATAAGATCTTTTGTAATAAAGTTGTTTCCTATTTTAACAAGGATTTTTCTTTTTGGAAGCATTTCCAAGCTGTCCAATATTAAACTATATTTTCCACTGGTGACCATAATGGACCTACTCCAATATTTGTGGCTCATTTTTTAGACACAATAATACAAAATCGATTATGATCAAGTTTGGTATCAATTGGACAATGTATTAAAGGAAATTATTTCTTGATGTCTTTTTATATGGGCCAATACGAAATAAGCTTCCAATCGTTGGCCATCTTGGCTGAAGTGCAAACCCGACAAACATCTTTTTACAGTTTTCAAGTATGGTTCCAGTAGACTAAGTAGTCTCAGAGAAGTGCCTTGCTGGTGTCTTGCTAAATCACAAACCATAAAAAATCTATGGGGAAAAACAAAAGACCATTGTAAACAAGTTTGATTCCGATTGTTCATACAGTTTCAGAGGCAAAGGTCTTTTTATATAGAGTCCGACTTTGAAGAAACTTTTTTGTTGGCGGCCATCTTAGAAAAGATGAAGACTTGCAGGACACATTTGAAGGGGCCAACTAAGAACTAAATCAACAGGTTTTGTTTGTATTGGCCAAGCTGCAAAAGAAGAAATCTTTGTGTTTTTCATAAGGTCCAAAGTTAAACAAACTTGCTGCCATATTTGATGAGGTGCGGACTTGTCGGACACATTTTGAATAGTGACCATCCGAAGATTATTTTGTCCCAGATTGGCTTTATGGCTTCAAAGAAGATCGTTGCATTGCTTCCGCCAGGACCAATGTAAACCTTTTGTTTGACACTTGTAAATAGGTTTGGTTTAATTGACAACGTAGTATCATGAGGGATCCTTATATGTGTTTTCTAATAGAGTCCAATGTAAGACTAAGTTTCCTGTTTGTGCTTTCTTGTATAAACTGTGGACCTGATAAACGCATTTTAAAAAAGAAACCATCCAATGAATATTGCCACAAGTTCGGTTTCCATCCCCTGTGAAGCCCGAATAGCAATTTACTGGTAGAAGTGCTATAGTTTTGTTTTAAATTACAAAATGCCGAAGTTACTGTAAAATTTATTTTCTGCATACGAGCATTTCGACAACTTGTGTCTCATCAGTGCAGATCAAACCAATCATCTGAAAGTTCACTAACCGAATAACGCGTAAAAACTGATAGCGAGCGAATAACCAAAAGAAGCTAAATTGAAAAGCAAAGGGAAACGCAATGCATTAGGGAGATCCTCCACTGGACTCTTCAAAGGAGTTTCGGCCACCACATGGATGCTGTCTCATATCCTCCGTGGACTTAACCAATCAAATTGCAATATTTGCAAGGATATTTACCTCGGCAAAGTATAAAGTCTTTTACTTACAGTTAAAATCTGGAACTATATCCCTGATCCATAATGTAAATTAATTAATTTCATGAATTACTCGAAGCTCTTCCTTAAAGTAGCCCATTTCGCAATACCAAATAAAACCGCTTATTTCAGCTATTATGTGAACATAATTGTGGCATGTAATTACAATTTTCAGCCATAGTAGGTGTTTCCTGTTATCCATTTTTTACATTAATTAATTTTGTTGATTTTTTTTTAACAAACAAGTATATTCAATGTACCAATGACCTTTTACTCTCCTGATGCTTAGAAATGACTTGCTGAAAACACTTTTTCTTTCTAAAAAATCATGAAAAATGTACAAAAGTTTATGTTCCAAGATTTTTCTTAGGTTCAATGTTTTAAGTAAACTAAGCTGACAATATTTTTGGCTTTCAATTGGGCCAACACTTCAGTGAAATATCAAATAAAAATCATGTATATTATCGATATATGTTATAATGAAATATTAGTATACTTTATCATGTGGGATTATGTAAATTACACATATCGATATTGTAATTAACATACACTATGAACAAATCATTAAGTATATACATTTAATGGGTTAATGTTTTATGTTGTAGATATTTACTTATTTCATAAACAATCGTCCGAAAGTCAAATCGTGGTGGAATAATGCTTTGAAATAACATCTTCAGTCAGGAAATAAATACGCGCTATATGCATATAATTATATGTCGGGGATGTTGATGCAATTACAGTCCAAGGCAAAACATAAATTAAAATTATCACGATATCAAGAATGTTATCGTTACCAAGTTTATACGAAGAACGGTTTAGAATACTTATTAATCACAAACTTTGGAAACATATTAAATGTATACCTTTTGTATACGTGGGCCTATAACAGTCTATTAACTATTGTAATTTTTGTACATTGCTTTTTTTTGTCGATCGTCAAGGTTATCAGTCCTCGACCAATATCATCCTCGGCTTCGATGTGATGTGTTTTGAAAACCGGAAAGATATGCAAAATGCCATGCGTTTATCACTTTTTAAACGGTTAACCATTGCCGGCTACAATCTCACTAACTTCTTTTTAATTGTAACCAACCCATAAACGGACAAATTATTTGTATATTTCTTTAATTACCAATTTAAACTCTTGAAAATGAATAAAGAATACTTGAATGCCTATAGTTTCTCTATTCTAAATTCTAAATTAGATGTTGTGACTACATTTGCAGTACAAAATATTTTCTTTTTTTTTTTTATTGATATTTGCAAAATTTGTTATTAAGATTGTACTAGGGTTCATCATCGCCTTTTAGTTTTCGGAGAATACTTTGAAACGAATGTTAAAAAAAGTAAAGCATACTCTTGCTTAATAATAATTGCACTAATAGACAAACGGGTTTTGTGAGATAACGATTAATTGTGAACATGAAATTGAATTAATCATAAAATTTCAAAATATAAATTGAAATTAACTCTGAACTGACACGTAGCCAAAATATAAAACAAAGTTAACGGACAATTCACTCGGTTAGCCGAATGACCAGTGTGTTTTTGTAGGGTCAGAATGAAATTAGCAATGTTTTGAAGGACCCTACAAATATTATTGCCATAAAGTTTGTTTAAATTTCTTCAGTTCTTTCAGAGGCGAAAATTGAAATATAAATATGATTTTGAAACAGGGTACAATGTTAGTCTATGTTCATGCTTGCGGCCATGTTTTTGTCGGATCTTACCAAAATGAGCAATCCTTGTAAAAGACCTTTCATACATCATTCCTGTAAAGTTTGATTGAATTTGCTTCAGATGTTTCAGAGGATAATGTAATGTATTGTAATGTAATTTTCCCGCATGTTCCGATGCTGAAATATTATCAGAGCTGGCGGCTGTATATTGGTCGGTATTGATCGGAATGAAAGGAGAAATCTGTGTAAAGGACCTTCCATACATCATTCCTGTAAAGTGTGGTTAAATTAGCTTTATATATTTAAGAGAAGATGCAAACGTGAAAAGCTAACGGACGGACGATGAACGCAAAGTGATCGCAGATGCTCACATCGTCTGGATGAAATGAGCCTATAAAGTGGTGGGTGTCAACGCAACGCCTGAATGAAATTATTTTTAATTAATAACCTTTTTTTCGAATGGGGGAGTCAAGTATTCCAGTAGATACAGGGGATTACTATGGGTATTATTTGTGTGTTTTTTTAGCCGATTTGTTTCTTTACTCGTATAAAACCAGAATCACACAATGGCTAGTTATGCAACTTGGGGATTATTGTATTTAGAAATTAGACAATAAGGTAGCCATATTCTAAGTTTTATAGGTTTTGTTTGTGCTCTTTCAATTTTGGCTAGTGTAACATTGTGTTGGCCACAAATGTTTTAGTTTTTCATGATCATGCGCAATCTTATGCTAATTGAAATATCTACTCTCTGTATTCATGGCATGCGTTTGAAATTTTCACTTCTGTTACAAATTTGTAATTTTCCTGAAATCCAGAAAAAAAATCATATCATTAAGCAAAACAAGTTCAAGGATGAGGTTTATGACAGATATACTTATAATAAATTGGCATTTGATAAAAAAAAAAGTGTTTCCTGGTGGAGCATTATAGGATTTTGGTGGCATACAGATGCTGCGTTCTCTGAAACCCCCGAGAACTCATTCACTATAATAATTTATGGAGACCATAATTTCTTAGTTTTTTCTGCTTGTTTCTTAGTAAGTTTGTAGAAATAATGATTCCAATTTTGATAAATTTCTTGAAGCTCTGAGACCTGATAGTTTTAATAATTTCATTTATCAAATATACAGTAGATTATCAAATATACTTTTTAAATTCCTTCAAGTGAAAACATTGATTTTCAATTTAGTGAATTGATTTCAATGTCTATTTACTTCCTGAAACTTTCAAAACCGCCTTTAATTACTGAATCTTCCTATGAACCATAGGGGCCTGAAGCATTATTTACGTAAGAAGTGTATGGATATCGAGATAGTTGGCTGTCTACAATGTGGAATACACGATAAGGGAATAATCAAGTTCTAGACCACCATTTTTCAAATCGCCAAATTTTGCATATATTCTTTATATTTCTTAGGTATTTACGCCTTTCGCCCCCAAATGAGTATATTTCAATAAAATCATTACCTCTTGCCACTGTCCAACGATTCCACGGACAAATTTGACATTTTTATCAGAAAATCTTTCAGAATTAAAAAACAACATCCCGGACCGGAAGTTGTCTTTGAACTGTCCCGCGATCAATAATATCTTTCAATTTTGTCGCGACTGTACATACGGAACGGAACAATCCCGAATGAGTTCTGAAGCAAATGGACAAATGGACGATAACCAGACAGAAATTGTGAATCTTTCTGAAAAAGGACACAATCCTTTCATAAATGGATCCCCATTGGTACAATAGTTGAAAAGGCTATTGATTTATAACAGAAAAGTGTATCTGACTGCCTCCATAGAAAGCTGCCAGTGTATTGAAGAGAAACCTGACGTCCACTAATGAATTGAACGTCACAACAGTTCACCGGTTTGCAGGTATTCTTGACGTAGATTCGCCGATAGTGAGGTGGTTTAAAAGGTAATGATCTGAAGGACGAGTTTACGGGAAACAAGAAAAATATTTTGGATGCACAGGTTTTGATCATTGATTAGTTTCAATGTTGAGTTGTAAACCATCAACCAAATCTATAAATTTTATGGTGTCTGTATGAAAAGTTATAGATTTCTGTGAAAGAAAGTTTTAGTGTTTTTTTCGGGATGATATTACTTCCCATGACATACAGGTCTAGTTTGATTTTCACCATGATCAGACTTAGGGGTTCAGATTTATTGCCCTTGAGCTTACTTTAAAATTAAGTGTAAATATTTTGTAAATATATATCCATGAAATCCAAATCTGGTTTCATTTCTCAAGATTACACAGTTATTGCTAAGCCTTTAAGTAAAATGTAAAATATATCAATTTCTTAGTTTGTGGATGATAAGTTGTGTTCAGCTCAGAGAAAAGTTGCAATGCTTTTTTAACATGTTTCTTACCATTAGGTACTGGTATAGTTTTATTTATTTTCTCTTAAGGTAGATGGGTAGTCCAAATTTTTTTTCCATAGATTTTTTTTATTTTCTCAGGAAAGTTTCCTTATTATATGAGCATTGAAATAAAATAATAAAAAAAGGGGGTCACCGTGCTTATTTTTAAAATAAATGATATCAAAATAATCAAATATTTCTAATGAATATATAGGGAAAAACAGGTATTTGGTTGTTTTCTTTAAAACTATTCCATAGATTTCTTTGTATTTTACTCATATGTTAGCCCTTTGAACATACTTTCAGAAAATATAAAGAAAAATGGGGGTCACCGACTTTGTTTTCCATATAATTTGTAAAATGTGAATTTTCCTAGTGATATCTTTATAAAATATTTTTATCAAATTATCTCCCTTTTTCAAAAATCCTCTTCCCATTTATTTAATTATCAAGTTACCGTACCTCGGCTAATAAGATAAAGACATGTGAAATCAAGTCCATGTAGGTCCTTTGCATTTTGTATTATGGATATAATATTGATTGATTCATTACAAATAAAAATATTTGCATATTTAAAAAGCAGATAATACCATAACAGCATAAATAACAAATTCAAAATGGCGGAAGACTACCGATCTACCTTAAATTTACTACCCGTACAGAAAAAGCTAATGGTCAATCAAAATAGTTATCCAGGCTCCTGCAACTACTAGAATTGCCTATGAACGGGCGGTATCTTTTGTGATCGGCAGATCCCCTTTTCAAGTTTTATTTTCTTAAGCGTAAAATGTCATTATGCCAAGAGCATAAATGTTATATACTATGTTTATTTTGATAAATTTGTTACATCTATCAAATCACATTTATGTTTGGAGGTTGTACTTGCTCCATCGCAATTGTTTAACATTGGACTTTATAGAACAAAAAACTTGTAAACTAGTGCATCATAGATAATGGGATTTAATATTTTCGAATTAATCCAGTTATTAGTGGTGATTGCTAGTTCGAATGTTTTGTTAACTTTGTGGTATTACGATGCACTTTTGATACCTTGACAACTTTGACTTCTTTTTAGATCAAGCAGCCGTATATTTTCACAGAGGAGAGAAATTTAAAACCCGATCAAATGGACTTCTCTCATTAATTATTAGTAGTTATCTTATGCCAAGTTGAATTACTGACAATTTATGTATGTGTGTAGTTATTGTCATGTTGGTTCAAATTAGTTAAGGTTTAAGTCGGCTGCTGTTCTTGTGTGTTTAGTCTTTTTTGAGTTTATGCTTGTTGCTTTTGACATATATACAGCAGAACTTGAGAAGTTAGGTGGCTGATGCCCATGATGGAACAACAAAAGAATTTATTCTACTTCAGTTACATAATATAGAACTTGATTGTAAAGCTTAGAAGCAGGCAACACATCGATACTCAAGCATCTAATGATCTGACAAAATTTCTATGCGATTAAAGTCCATATAATCATTTTGATCTAAAAAATTTCAGTTTATTAGAACTATCAATTAATATCTCGTATGAATTGATCTTTTTCTGATCTCCAGGGTTGATCATATTGTGTGTTTATTTTATGCTTAGCCATTTTATAACAGGCGGCAACCATCATACAAAGAAATTAAATTTCTTCCGTAAATGGTGGTTTACAGTGTGAGATGACCTGTGTAAGATCGATGCACGCGACCTCATCTTACACGGGTAAATGACCAACCGTAAGTGTTCATTCTGGTGATAAACAATCGTTACCATGACTAAACGTCATGAAACGCCTGACTTCACAATGTAAAGAACACTCAAAAGGCGACGACGTTTGTTTACACGGTAAATGTTTGCCGGTGTTTCTTTTCTTATTTTACGGAAGAAATAGAAACTTGCATTCGATCAAGATTAAATATCGGGATATCTTTCACTGGTGTAAGAAATTATACGTCTTTTTCTTTCGTTTCGCTACCCTCAACTCGAGAAAAGACGAAATTTCTTACACTCGTGAAAGATATCCCGATCTTCAATCTGACTTTCTGCAAGATCCTATTATACTAACGAAGTGGACATGTTCAACACGGCGGGTGTCTTATACGAAGTAGGAGATGCTTACTCTACCGCTGCATCGGATCCATGGAGTCCGTGTTGTTTATCATTGTATGAGTGGGTGTCTTCATTTTATTTCTTTGTTTTTTCCGATGTTGTCATTGATTATTCGTTTTGAACCGACGGTTCGGTTATCACTTACATAACTCATTTTAAAAGAAAAGTAAACTTTATTGTCAATTAATTCTAATAATGAAAAGTTGCCAAATATTTATTATTGTAACATGACGACTCTATACTCTATGTATGAATTAAGCTTAAACCATAAACTCGAGATTACGTCAATGCTATCTCATTGAACCCTATTGGAAAAGCCTCTTAAGAAGTATTCAACGCATTAGGTTAGTATAAATAAGGCATGGTGATAAGGTACTAAATGTGTGCTTTGCCTACCGATCAAGAAATCGAGATGGCTACCGATACAGATCTTCGATAAACGGTAGAATGTCCGGGAAGAAATCGTAACCCTCCGCATCTTGAAAAAAACTTTTCATTGAAAAAGTTTATTTATCCTTACTCTTAGTTATGAATAAAATTGGTGAGTGTTACAAAACCTTACAAGCTAGATTGGTTTTGTATTTTATTGTTCTTATTATCTTTTTTTTGCTTGAGTTCAAGCCTACGCAAACATGATATACTTCTTTTAGTCAAGGAAAAAATTATTTTCATTTATCTTTGATATGTTCACAATCAATCGTGTGCTCTGACCATAACAATGACCAAAAAGGAAATGGAATGTATGTTTTACAAGAAATAGTAAAACGTGGTTATCTTCAGAATGACATCTCGTACAAGTTACATTTCGTTGCGCGTGAAGAACCCCTGGAAAATAATTTACACAAAAAGAGGAATAGTGGTAAAAATTAAAAAGAAAGAAAATCAACTGAGAAAAATTGGCAGATCCAGGCTGTTGGAGTTATACCATGGCCGGCATCTTTCTAGAAAGTTTTTCGCGTTGGAAGATCCGGTTATTGAAATGATGAATGGAGAGCGGGCGGTCGGCTGCCAGATCTTGTAAGTGCACTCCTCTGTAACTGTACCTCATATGTAGATGTGCATATTATCGGAGATTTTCAATCGTGCAATTTTTCAAGGAGTTATGCCCCTTTGAACTTAGAAATTTATAGATGTTTTGACCATATTCTTGTAAGCGCATCCCCTCTGTCACTGTTCAACAGAATTTCATGAAACCTTGTATATAGCAACGACATTATATGTATATATTTTCGAGGATTTTTCATCGTGCAATTTTTCACGGAGTTATGCCCATTTGATCTTAGAAATCTGTAGGTGTTTTGACCATATGATTGTAAGCGTAACTCCTCTGCAACTATTCAACAAATTTTAATGAAACTTTGCATGTAGCAAGGAAATAATATTTAGATGTGCATATTGTCGAGGATTTTTCCAGGACTTATGCCCCTTTGAACTTAGAATAATAGGGTTTTGACCATTTGCATGTAAGTTCAATTCCTCTGGAATTTCATGAATCTTTTTATTCAGCCAGGACAAAATATGTAGATATGCATATTGTCAGGGATTTTTCATCATGCAATATCTGCCAGGAATTATGCCACTTTGAACTTAGAAGTTGATAGGTGTTTTGACCATATGCTTGTTGTTTCTCAAGAAAAGACCCTTCTTTCAAAATTACGTTTTGTCATATGCTTTTTCTGTTCCAAGATAGTGGTCATTGAGTTAGTAGTCTAAATACATTGGGTTTTATTCGCATGTTTATGATACTATAGGGAAACGGGATAGAGAAAGGGGAGGTTTGGGTACCCATAAACCGGTTTAACCCTACCACTGGCTTTTGCTAGTGCCGGTACCAAGTCCGGCTATCCCGAGTTCCTATCGTTATTTATGTTTGTCTCTTGTTTTCTTTTTTGTTTTTCTGGTGAAGTTTGCTTATAAATTGTGGCATGTGATTGTAGTTCCTGGCCATTGTAGGTGTTTGCTGTTTTGCTGTTTTTGTAATTGGCAAATGCTTTTCATGAGTGAGAAGGGGTATCAGGCATTAAAGCGTGCACGCATTTAATTATTCCACTTTTTCTAAGAAGGAAGGAAAACCCGGTTGGATGTCGTGTCGACATCCATTTCTTGTTTTTAATTTTCTTGTAGAAATTGCGCAAAAATCGACTTTTTCTTGAACCCAATTTAAAAATTCCTTTTCGATTCTGGATCTGCTGGTGGGAAAAGAATTTCATGTGTAATATTGGAAAAATCCCCACTTGGTGCGTTTGATCTGCTTGAATATTGTCGATAAAATATGAAGTTGCAAAAATGTATTAAGTAAAATATATATTCAGAAAAATTTAAAAATGGCTATGGAAAACTCTAATTCTGTTCCGGAAGTATCTGTTTTGTCTCAAAACAGTTATTTTAAGGAAAAACAGTTATTTTAAGGAAGCAGTTCTCAGTGGGTTTTAGATCTGGTTAAGAGCGGAATTCTGATCTGGGTAATATGATGTTGAAGGATTATTTCAACCCTCTCATCCAAAAAAAAAAAAAAAAATCGCCCAAAAGTTCGTTCTGCTTGGTTGTGATGTATTGCATAATTTCCACTATTACTTAATGTCAGGCTGGAATAAAACAGGTCGACAAAACTTTCTACGCATTCAATTGAAAAATGCTAAGGCAGGTTTGCTCTGCGTATTTCAGAATTAATTGTAATTGGGAATTCGTGGATGTTTTAGCGTGGTCAGACTCCTCAGTAGAATGGAGATGAGTATCATTTAAACATTGTGTAACGGGAAAACAAAGAACTGCACTTGCAATTTTAACAACCATACTAGTGTTACAAAGGAAATCCTACAAAACAACATAAGTATCAAAAATGACACTACCATGGATAAATATAGGAGTTGATCCCCGTTTTAGGAACAAATACTTCAATCAGTTCCATCTGATAAATAATAAACCCCAAACAAAACAAAACAAAACAAAAACAAAACAAAAAACAAAACAAAACAAAAAACAAAACATGAAAAACAAAACAAAAACAAAAAATAAAACTTGCGTAACCAACCACAAAAATTCTTCATATTTTCTGCTAAAAATAACTAGTGCTATCTAAGATTTCCACCAGAATCCTAAGTTATACGCACGTGCCCTCCCCCCTCTTCCTGATAAAAAATGACATCTCGTTTGAATCACCGAGTAAAACTTGCCATTGTGCTTGATGGTCTCTCCCAATCGTAGTTGCTTGGTTATTTCCGCTACACTAAAAAGTTGACCGAGTAGTTACGATTGGGTCTCTCCAAATCTTAATGGAATGTCGTATTATGTAACATCGACCGATGGCATTCCTTTTAGTTTTGGAGAATGTCAAGTTTGTTTCCATTTAACACAAAAAATGTGCAAATAAGTTGGTTTTATTTTCTCGGTTTTTTTTTTTTTTTTGGTTTTTCAGGATATGCAAATTTGCCTAGTATGCAACAGAGATTTGTCTATTTTGTCGTTTTCTACAAGAGTATTTTAAAATATGAATAATTTGTCTCTAAATAATTGCTATTTGTTTCAGTTTATTTTTGTGTTGCCTGTACCTAGTGAAGTATTGACACATAGGGATCACTATCCGTAGTCTTGCGTCCGTCCGTCCGTCCGTCTGTATGGCTCCAAAATTTTAAATATTATCCGCATCTCCTCCTAAACCGCTTGGAACTTTCAAACTATACTTGCAGAAGTGCTTCAGTATATATTGTAGATGTGCACCATGCATTTTGATTTTCTTTAATTTCGTTTTTTCCAGATTTTCAAGCTGTATTTTGACTTTGTCATTTTAGCTTATTGGAGTCTTAGGTTACGCCTCTATTATCCGCAACTACTCATAAACTGCTGGGCGCTTGGTACTTAATATATATAGTGCAGGCGACACGTGTGTTCCGTGGAACACCCATGCATTTTCCATAAACAAGTTTTACACACTCCTGAACTTGTTGTACAGAATAAGCTACAAACCCGTCACATTTATTTTTTTTAACAAAATCTTTTATTTTGACCGTAGTGTCAGTCAAACTATTAAACACTTCGCTTGAAAAAAAACTATATAAATTTAATGGAAAAACTTGGAAATCTAAGATTGTTTCTAAGTATGCTATCTCAAACGAGATACAAATCATATCATGTGCAAGTTCTTGGTTTTGGTTTTTCACTTCAGTGCAAGCCCATTCTCGTAGTTATCGACGAGCCAATGAAAGTTAACGTTATATTTTTGCTTACAAACAATTGTTGAATTTTTCTCCAGGAACATCCTAACGCTAAGCATGATTGCAGTTTGTACTCTTCTCGTTTAACGGTTTTAAGTTAAATAGGTATTCTATTTATATTTAAAATACCTAAGGTTTCTTGATGTTTTATTGCGATTATTTTGTATAAGCTTACCCTCCTGTTTAGTTTAAACGTAGTGTATTTGTAAATAATTTACAAAAGGGATTGGACACAAGTTATCACAACTTAGACCGTCCTCTCCCAACCCTCCTGTTTACCTTTGACCCGCTATTATATGTGGATATGGAACATTATTTTGAATAATAATCTGTGATGGGGTCCTTTTAATAAAAAGATAATATCATGCAATTATCTTTAAACATTACGTAATGTTTAATTATGATATTTATGTATATGTACATTTAATCACTGTATAGTATATATTATCAATAGGACAGATTATTTTGTTTAACTGTTTTATCCTGATTCGCAGAGGTTCGTAATATTTTTATATTCTGAAAATGTATTGGCCATTGAGTTAATAGCTGTTTAATTTGACATTACCCTTGAGGTTTTAAAACAGATTGTTTGACTAATTAGGTATATTTTTCTTTTTTTCTGTTTTTGTTTTTGTTTTGTTTGTTTGTTGTTTTTTTGTTTTTTTTTTTTTTTCGTTTTTTTTTGTTTTTTTNGTTATACATGTTCGGATTAACAAAAATTTCGTATGCTTCTCGCAATAAGTCGATTAATCTAAGTAGAAAAACAAGGCTCAGCATAAAGTAGTTTGACAAAAAAGCAATTTATACGAAGCTCTATTACAACAAATACAAGAGGTTCTGTTTCATATTTTTCAAAGAAATAGAAGTGTTGGGGGAGCAAACAGAAGGTGTAATATAATCTTTTTGTTCGGGACGAGAAATACAAACCAAAAACCGATATAACCATAGCTATATAATTAACTTTTCCTGTATACAATGTCCTGAAAGAACTCGTTGGTCCAGACATTCCATGGGTAGAATTCTATTTTTACGTTTAAACATAGAAAGAAGTGATAATATATTATTCTCCAATTATACTTATATTTTAGAATAATCCCAACAGAAAGAAATTTGACAAATAAATAAGCAGTCGACCTTGTATAGTAAAATGTAATTGTACACGAAGACCATTGTAAAACCTTTTTCCTTAGATACAGAGTCCTTATTTCAATTAATTTTGGGGACTTCTACCCTTCGTACAATTGTCAATAGACAAATTACTCTTTAGTCTATTTGATTTTTGGACTATGTTCGTATTACATTTAATCTGTCAATAATATATTTGAAATATGTTGGTTAATTATTTTAACATCAATGAATATATACCCTTTTTAAAATTTTATAACAATATAATTGTTAAAAAAAATAGCTCTTTTGCCTTACACACACCTACATTGTTTGATAGTTCATCTGCACAATTTTCATTTTCAAATTATGGATCTACAATTTTCAGAAAGAAGGTACATTTACTTCTGTTTTAACAAACGAAACATTGAGAGATCATTTTTTGTATTGTCGGCTAGTAATGGACTTTTGTGTGTTGCTTACTTAAAAGAATGCTTAAAAGATTAAAATTTCGCCCTTTAAAAGTTTTTTTTTAAATCATCTTTTCTTTCACGATGCTGTAACATAATTTGTGTTTTCATACTTATTAGAATAGATTTACATGAAAGTAATGTATTTTTAACCAGATCACGGTGTAGAATGTTTCTTTTGATCGTTAATTAAATTGGACGTCTAAAATTTTTATTCAGTTTTCCCATGCACGTTTCTACTGAATATTCTGAATATTATTTTTGTACGATTTTAGTCATTTTACAGGGATCGGGTCCGAAGCAAATCAAATGAAGCAATCCAATAAAAAAATTATTTAATCGCACTGTTTTGTTTAGGATGATGTTATTTTCTAGCTCGAGCTTTGTAAACAGTAACCGGAACTAGTGTACCCTCATTAAGAGTTTTTCGTAGGCTTGTTTGTCATTAGGACAATAACACTTCGGACGATGATGCTAAATCTTTTTTGGACAATGTTCTTTTTATATTCCGTCATTAACATTATTTCTTTTTTTCAAAAATTGATTAATTTTTGATTAAATGCCAAACCGAATAAATACCCTTTGTACCGATACATTTAACACAATATCTTTTGGATACTTGCCCATCTCTGGTTTGATTAATAAATTAGAACTGATGAAATTTCTACTATTTCGGGAAATTAGCTTTCGGTTTGAATTTTCTGATAGAACAAGACAAACTACTTTTATAATTAATACTCATGGTGACTTCAAGATGAAGAACAACAATAAAAGCGTTGTTCCATTGCTGTGTTTTAACATGTATTTGTAGAGATTTTGTCTCATTTGCATTTACTCCATATCCCTTCATTGCTACAAGCTTTTTTTAACAAACGTTGATTTTTTTTATATTGTGAATAAGAAAAGTTTTAAGGGTGATCGTTTATGAATTTGACTTTGTATTAATGATAAAGAAAACATTGGACGGGGTTATGCAATTATGTTTTAATGCATCATATATATAAATATTCATATATTTACATTTTGATATTTTGATTTACTTACCGTACATAGAGCAAAGGGTGATCAGACCTAATCCGACAACGAATGCATCACAAAACTATCAAAAAAGGCTAAAGCAGGAAATTCAACAACAAAATGACATCATATAGCAAATCACTAAAGTAACCAGAATTATGAAGACCAACTTCAAACACAAAAAAAAATATCACATTTTTTATTGAAATGAAAAGCTCTTGTACATGTAACTTCGTTTTTTTCTGAAAATGAAATTGTTCACTTTGCATGTACACAATTTTTGAAACCGTTTTGCTTTGTTGATCCCCTTATTATGTTGAAATAGCTGTGTGGATGAGGGCAATAACAAAATTACCGAAAAGTTTTCTTGAGAGTCGGAATTCTGGGGGCAAACAAAAGATGCAAAACCACCAGAAAACTGCAAATCTCAATGGTACTGACGAAAACATTTGTCGGAGAAAGTTCTGAAAACAAATTTTATAAACGAAAAGAAAATCCGATCCCCATTCACCTCCCCCAACCCGATTAGAAATGGTCGTTGCCAATTAGAAAATGAAACAAATGCTTAGCAGGAAGTAGTTTGACAAAAAAAGCAGTTTACATGAAGCTCTTTTACATCAAATATATGAGGCTGTGTTTCGTAGTTTTCGAAAAAATAACAGTTTCGGGGAGGGGTGGGGCAAACAAAAGATATCAGTATAATCCTTTTTGAGGGGGCGTAAAATATAACTTAAACTGATATCACCATAGCTATGGAATTGACTTTTCCTGTAAACAATGTCCTGATAGGACTTTGTGGTCAATACATTCTATTTTTTAACGATTAACCATGGATAGAAATGATAATACCTTATTCTCCAATTAATATTATAATTTAGAATGATCATCAAAATATTACAGTTGCAAAAACAAAAAAGCAGTTGACTTTGTACAGTAAAGTCAGGCGTAAACGAAGACCATTTTAACACTTCGTTAGATACAGAGTCCTTATTCCAATTATTTAGGGTCTTCAAATAGATTCATGAATGCACGTAGGTGCACGGCAATTTTAACTTTTATGTGTTTTTGCAGTTTTCTCGAATTTTGGTCTTAATTAATCGTAAATAGTGGTCAAAGCGTCGTAACTCCAAATAATTTTTAAACCAGTTTCTCCAAAGCTCTTATAGAACTGGTAAATGCGAGGAAAAGAAAATACCAGAAGTCGACTAATTGAAGTTTTTTTACTGATGTTAATTTATCCTTAATCTTAATTTTTCGGAGATTAAAAGTTTAATGTCATTATTGAAGCAGATAGCTATCATTTCGTTCCGTTATATTCATTCAATTCAAATATTCTTTTTTTCGTTGGAGTACCTAATTTTTAACCAGATCATGGTGTAGTGTGTTTCTTTTGATCGTTAATTAGATTGGACGTCTAAAATTTTTATTCAGTTTTCCTGTGCACGTTTCTACTGAATATTCTGAATATTAATTTTATACGATTTTAGTCATTTTACAGGGATCGGGTCCGAAGCAAATCAAATGAAGCAATCCAAGAAAAAAAATATTTAATCACAATGTTTTGTTTAGGATGATGTTGTTTATTTTCTAGCTCGAGCTTTGTAAACAGTAACCGGAACTAAGAGTTTTTCGTAGGCTTGTTTGTCATTAGGACAATAACACTTCGGACGATGATGCTAAATCTTTTTTGGACAATGTTCTTTTTATATTGCGTCATTTAACATTATTTCTTTTTTCAAAAATTGATAAATTTTTGATTAAATGCCAAACCGAATAAATACCCTTTGTACCGATATATTTAACACAATATCTTTTGGATACTTGCCCATCTGTGGTTTGATTAATAAATTAGAACTGATAAAATTTCTACTATTTCGGGAAATTAGCTTTCGGTTTGAATTTTCTGATTAGAACAAGACAAATTACTTTTATAACTAATACTCATGGATTCATGAATGCACGTAGGTGCACGGCAATTTTAACTTTCATGTGTTTTTGCAGTTTTCTCGAATTTTTGTCTTAATTAATCGTAAATAGTGGTCAAAGCGTCGTAACTCCAAATAATTTTTAAACCAGTTTCTCCAAAGCTCTTATAGAACTGGTAAATGCGAGGAAAAGAAAATACCAGAAGTCGACTAATTGAAGTTTTTTTAATGATGTTAATTTATCCTTAATCTTATTTTTTCGGAGATTAAAAGTTTAATGTCATTATTGAAGCAGATAGCTATCATCATGAGCATTTCGTACCGTTATATTCATTCAATTCAAATATTCTTTTTTTCGTTGGAGTACCTAATTTTTAACCAGATCATGGTGTAGTGTGTTTCTTTTGTTAATTCGTTAATTAGATTGGACGTCTTAAATTTTTATTCAGTTTTCCTGTGCACGTTTCTACTGAATATTCTGAATATCAATTTTATACGATTTTAGTCATTTTACTGGGATCGGGTCCGAAGCAAATCAAATGAAGCAATCCAAGAAAAAAAATATTTAATCACAATGTTTTGTTTATGATGATGTTGTTTATTTTCTAGCTCGAGCTTTGTAAACAGTAACCGGAACTAAGAGTTTTTCGTAGGCTTGTTTGTCATTAGGACAATAACACTTCGGACGATGATGCTAAATCTTTTTTGGACAA
This sequence comes from Modiolus philippinarum, assembly GCA_002080025.1. NCBI lineage: Eukaryota > Metazoa > Mollusca > Bivalvia > Mytilida > Modiolidae > Modiolus > Modiolus philippinarum. The sequence continues at coordinate 44,723 of MJUU01010026.1, read as the reverse complement.
TGTTCTTTTTATATTGCGTCATTTAACATTATTTCTTTTTTTCAAAAATTGATAAATTTTTGATTAAATGCCAAACCGAATAAATACCCTTTGTACCGATATATTTAACACAATATCTTTTGGATACTTGCCCATCTCTGGTTTGATTAATAAATTAGAACTGATGAAATTTCTACTATTATTTTCGGGAAATTAGCTTTCGGTTTGAATTTTCTGATTAGAACAAGACAAATTACTTTTATAACTAATACTCATGGTGACTTCAAGATGAAGAACAACAATAAAAGCGTTGTTCCATTGCTGTGTTTTACCATGTATTTGTAGAGATTTTGTCTCGTTTGCATTTACTCCATATCCCTTCATTCCTACAAGCTTCCTTTAACAAACGTTGATTTTTTTTATATTGTGAATAAGAAAAGTTTTAAGGGTGATCGTTTATGAATTTGACTTTGTATTAATGATAAAGAAAACATTGGACGGGGTTATGCAATTATGTTTTAATGCATCATATATATAAATATTCATAAATTCACATTTTGATATTTTGATTTACTAACCGTACATAGAGCAAAGAGTGATCAGACCTAATCCGACAACGAATGCATCACAAAACTATCACAAAAAGGCTAAAGCAGGAAATTCAACAACAAAATGACATCATATAGCAAATCACTAAAGTAACCAGAATTATGAAGACCAACTTCAAACACAAAAAAAA